>VDFB02167546.1:0-84227 GCA_007258455.2 Sequoia sempervirens
AAAATGAATTTGTGAAATTGAGAAAAATCACATGTATGAACAAAACAAATGATTTTTTTAGTATCGAGAGTTTTCCATTATAGAAAAGTGGCAAATTAATTATTATAGGAAGAAACACATTTAAAAACATATATACTTGACATATGACAAAAGAAAAGGATAAACAACATGTGAGGAGTCCTAAGAGGATAACACAATGCTTTACCTTGGAAATATTAGTTGAATGCATTTTTTTTCTCTTCATGCCACATAGGCTTATGTACTAGATTTTTGGTCATCATTGGGTTTTCCATGTGGACCAATTTATATGTGGACATTTACAGTCCTAAGACAAGATTATGCATTACTTTTCAATCATATTATTAAGGGGAGGTCTATATTAGAAGGTGAATGTCATTGTAAAGCACATGTGAAAAAAAAATGTATTTGGTTTACCTCTCAAGATTAAGACGCAATATGGATGGCTTTTTCTATAAGGAGAACTGTCCAATATTTTCCCAACTCAATAATTTATTATAGTTTTCACCATATTACATATTAGAGCAAAATATTGGTCCACAAACATCTCTTATGTTGTGCATCTCTGTTTTATATTCTACATAATATTATTACTTGATATGTTTCTAAAGGTGGATTTTTAGATGCTAACAAGTATCAAATTATTGATTTGCATGAAATGAAAGAAGATTTTCACTTTTTCTAAAAATACTATTCTACTTGGCATAATGTTGTCCTCATACATAAGTCCAATTAAAGAGATACTAGTTTCACAAGAAAAAGAATTATCAAGGGAGAAATAGCCATGTCAAATTGACCTTGCATATAAAATTCCTAGATACATTTTAGTTAAAAAAAATAAGGAAAAAGCAATAAATTTAGAGGCTTCATATTCTTCACACCTGCATTATACATAGAAGAGATTTTTCAAAATAGTTCATCATAAGGATTTAGAGTAAAATTAAGGGAGACACTGTTGTATTAAGTTAACCTTGTGAATTTGTCTTTGATGTATTTTTCAATGCTAGACTATAGAAAAAGATTTTTTCACATCACACATGTTTGATTAAGGCAATCTAGTATCTTTCAAAATACATTTTTAGAGCTTTTGAAAACATGGCCATGATCAGGAATCTAAGCAAATATTAAGGGATTGTTGGTCATCTAAAATTGAACTTCATAATTCCAATTTAATAATTTTTCAAGATGCAACCTTAGAAAAGTCTTCATATTTTGCAATCTAGTAAGCAAACTGAAATCCTTTATTGGTAATTGAAAGAAAATTTTCAAATCTACTTTGTTACATGCATATATTTTCAAATCTATGATGAAAATAAGGCATCCATTGAATGCAAGTTTTATTGAACGTATAGTTTTCATGGAGAAATATAAGTTTGATGGGAGTGATGATGATAGAAAAAAATGATCACAAGATAAAGAAATCTATTATGGAAACAGGTTTTGGGATAAAACATTTTTTCTATTTCCTACCAATTAAGTGTGGAAGATATATAAGTCTATTGGTATGACTTCTCTTCAGTAGAATGGAATTGTGTTTCTTTAGATAGGTGGGAGATGAATGAAGAAGGAAACAATGAGGATGTGGATAATGAGGAAGAAAAAGAAAATATTGATGATGAGGGTGGTGACAATAAGGAAGAAGAGGTTAAAGATAACAAAGAAGAATATGAAAAGGAGGTGGAGGATAAGAATTCAACTAGTTTAGCTCCAAAGAAGAAGCTTCAATATTTCAATTTCATAAATGTATTTGAGAAGATGATCATTGTATCCGCAAACCTTACTAGCTATTTTAACCTCATCAATGTTAACTTACTTAAGCAATGTTAAAATCAAACAAAGAATGTCAAGGAAATTTTTACATATGGTAAGAATGCTATTTTTTTTAATATTTGAAGCTCACTATGGACAAATATATTTTGCATTTAGATTTTTATAATTTGGATATAGAAGGTAATTTTTCAAAATAGTACATATTATGTGGAATGAAACAAGCTCATGATAAAGTGTATAAGATAAATTTAAAGAAATGTTTAAGGAAGATCAAAAGAAGAATAAAAGAAAAAATTTAAAAAACAACAAAAAGCAATGAATGCCTTTTCTAGTCAATATCAAAAGGAATGAGTAATTGAAAAAGATGAAGATTTAAATATTGTAGAAAAGAAGGTTCAAGAGTTGGCAAAAATGAAAATACATATGTGTTGTAAAGACATCCACATCATTATGAGAGACAACAATGTCAAAAACCGAACACTAAGAATCACAAGAATAATCAATATGGTTATACATGAAATCAAAGGAATAACTATAGTTATGCAGGGAATTAGAGGATAAATCTCTATGGATCTAGATGGAATCAAAAGATTGACACTATGGAGGTCAATGGATTGATAAAGCAATCAATATGGTTATACATGGAAACAAAGGATGAATAACTATGGATACAAAGGGAATGAAAATAGTGCAATGAAATACAAGGTTTGAAGACAAGTACAATCAAGCACTACTAACCCAAGAAGATCACATATGGATGTTTGGATGATAAAGTAGGGTGTCATGTGATGATTTATAGAAGAATCGTGATTTGGATTCTCATATTTTCAAGGAGGGAAGGTATGTTATGTACCTAGGCATATAATAATGAGTGATAAAGATGTGCACATATGACATACATGCCTAAGTTTAGTTATATTGGATCATAGGTAACTTGTGTAATTTATCATATTACGTAATGTGTTACCCTATATTAAAATTAATGGGCTGCCCCTACAAGTTATTATTAGAGGTAGATTCAAATGTAGGAAGTGAATATCATTGTAAACAATGAGAGAAGTATTGTATTTAATTTCTATCTCATGTTGGAGATATAGTGTGGAATGGTATATTTTGCATGAAATATTATACAATGTTGTTTACTTTAAGGATTTACTATATTTTTAATATATTGGGTATTTTTATGTACCTAAGCACATGATATTATTGGGTGATGGAGATGCCAACACATAACATCTATTTACCTAACTATATTGAGTCAAATGGGTATCTCGTATAATTAATTATGTTAGATAATTAGTTATATTAAG
Organism: Sequoia sempervirens; assembly: GCA_007258455.2. Lineage (NCBI taxonomy): Eukaryota > Viridiplantae > Streptophyta > Pinopsida > Cupressales > Cupressaceae > Sequoia > Sequoia sempervirens. The sequence goes on from VDFB02167546.1 coordinate 3,099, forward strand.
ATTAGTAGTTACCCCCCCCCCCATTACTATTAGAAATGACATGCATACATATAGGAGGTGCATGTTACTGTAAAGAATATGTGAAGATTATTGTATTAGGCTTGACTCTCAAGATGGAGACATTATGGAGTGGCTTTTTGTATAAGGATTATTATGCAATGTTGCTCGAAAAGGGTTTATCTTTTTTACTACAATATTAAGGCATCTTGGCCACAAACATCTCGTATTATGTAATCTCTATTATATATTATAATATTTGGTAACTTTTTGCTAATGGGAGATCATAACACACCATAACCTATTAGAATTTGAAAAAATTTCATTTAGCTAGTGAAGGACATGACTGTCTAGGGGTAGAGCTACGAATCAAACTTTGTGGGTGTAAATCAAGACCCGATTATTTTCCTTCCTCGTGTAGTAATGGATGAAGGATTCAATTATGGATTATCTAACCATACTACATAATAGAAATATCTCTTTGAAACCACATAGAAATATTCAAACACACAAAGTTTGTATCACACAAGAAATATGTAGAACAATGCTTTATTAGTTAACATATTTTGCAGCTAGGGCTTACAATCAAGATTAGACCTTAATCTTGATTTTTAATTTAAAATGTTACACATATAAAACTCAACATTCATTGTTAATTTTAATCCATTTGTCAACAAGGTTGATCATCCTTGTGTGTTAACCCAATAAAATTTGTAGTCTTCCCTATTGTTGCCAATGATGACATGTCCTAGAATTGGTTTTTTGATTAACAACTTTTGCAAGATGATGGAGGCTTTAATTGGTTGGCATGTAACAATGGAAAAGTTTGAAGATCCTTATGTATTGACAAGGAAAAATATGAGAAAAAAAGGTCTAGTCATATTATTTCTTTTACTGATGATGTCCTTGAAAAACCCCACCAAATATTGGAAAGAGACAATACCTAGGTGTATTTGAGATTGTGCAACCACTTAAAAAATCCTCCTTAAGCCAAATTGGCTTTGGTCATAGACATTTCTACCTAATTAGTGTGGGTTCAAGTGAATACTTGCTCTACCCATGTTAACTTGGGCACACAATTGTGAGGGTTGAATCATATCAAAATTCTACCAAAACATACAAAATGGCTAAGATGGTGAATTTTTCTACCATTGTTAAGACCCCTAAGTTTTTTGCCTTCAAGTCTAGTTGGCATCAATAAGTTCAATGCAATTTTTAGTTGGCAAACCCACTTGAATCTTCTACCAAGGTTATGAAACATGGCCAAAGAGAGGTGTGTACCTTCTTGGGTTGTTAGAGCCATTTTTCATGATTTTAAGTTATCCAAAAAAGTGATGTAAGTTTAAGAAACCTCCACCAACTTGGAATAAAGGAAGCAATATCACTTAAGATATTGGCCTTGGGTTAAGGTACTAATTTTTTTACCCAACAAGAGGATGGCAATTAGTGGCATAGGATTTGCTTGTGTTTGAAAATGTAGCAACATGACATGAGCACACTTTTATAAAGGTTTGGATGTCCGAAATTTCCTCCTACACATTTTTATTATGGCTCAAATATTCCATAACTCTACCCTCACTTTGAAGGATGTCATTTCAATCAAGTTGCACTTTGTGAGTGGCTTTGCCACATAAAATTCACCCAAGGTGGAAAACTTGTATAAGGCACACACTTAAGTTGAAGGAGCCATTTAGACATGTTTTTATGTTATATAAGTTGACACAACTGCATGAAAACTTCACCTACATAAAGAATTAACAAACATGCATAAAATGGTTGCCCAAGTTTGGTATAAGGTGTTAATAAGCAATAAAGGTAGTGAAAAAGCATGTGCCTCGTAAGAAAGAATAGTCTTTGCTCGGTGAAAATTGGGATGACACCCATGACAATAGTCTTTGACTAGTGGGAGTTGAGGATAGCACTCGTGACTGTATTTCAGTCACTTATGCTAGCAAATTTTTGAGTGGTAAAAGGTGGTAGGTTATGCACTTTAACCTGCCCTTAATTTCAAGCATATACCATACAATGAGAGTCATAGCCATAGTGCTCTAAGGCAAGTTTAAGCTATTTTTTAGAAGAAAATAGCATGTGTTCCAACTCACTTCATCACAAAATTTTATGGTTCCTTCCACATCTTTGTTGACAATTTTCATCTAGTTGCAAATTCAAAGGTTTGTTATAACTTCATTATAGGATTTCAACTACAAGTCTTTGGCCTTTTTGAACCCTAAGCAATTGATAGCTTTTGAGTTTGCTGATTGAAAAAATCATTCTAGTGTTTCATCTTCAATATGTTGTCCATTCAAAACCCTTTAATGCATCTAATTCTAATCAAGTCAGATTGATTAAATTTTTAGTAGATTCCTAATGGTGTCGGGTTTCAATACTTCAAAAGATCCATCAAGGTTGTCTCAAAGTCATAGTGGATGTTTATGTACAAATTGCAGTGGTTAATTTTAGCAATGGATATTCTACAATGTTATTTCCAAGCAATGGATGAAGGTATGTTTTAAAGCCACTTTACTTGATCATTTTAGATTATATTTATTTTAAGTTTCTTTCTTTTCACTCTTTTTACAACTCTAGAAGAGGTTGTTTAAATTTTTTTTTATAATATTTAATTATTATTTTCAAATCCCTAAAAGCATATCTCATTATACCTTTAAATAAATGGCACAATTTTTTCAAAATAAGAGTTGATGCTATGCTTATGCTACACAAATTGTTGTTCGAGTTGGTTATTTTGTATCTAGACTTATTATGTTGATAATTTCAATAAATAAATTCAAAGTAGATTGTATTAAGTCAAGCTTTGTATTGATGACATATGTCAATCTAAGTTGTGGCTTTGAATGCAACCTAGCTTTTTATTTCTTGAAATTTTGTTGTACTCATTCAATCTTTGTTTGCACTGAATAGCTAGTTCATGTTTTAGCTAGCTAGAAAATGTCACTTTTGTGTTGAGATTAGTTGTTTCATCTTTCATTTTCTAAAATTCTCATTTTCAAGGCACAACTATTAACAATTTGATGGATACATCTAAGGCGAAATTATAGGCATATAATCATTTTAATATTTGCAAAACCTACTCAATGAATCTTGTATAGAATCTATATTTGTATATCATCTATAGTTTTAAAGTCAATTTACATTTATTTAGATCTCAAGGAGCTTCCCCTCCAAATTTGAAAGTTTTAGCCCACACACTATCCTATTTTGTGTTGTCTTGCAAAAGGCAACTTAAAATGCTTTCTTTTGAAACGTGCAAATGCCCCTTTTGTGATGTGTGTGGAAAAATGTAAGCTTTGAAACTTCTTGTAGCCTTAACTCCAAACCTCCCTACAACCAATAATATCATATATGACACTATTAATTGGTAGGCTTCACTTAGTAGGTGTTACAATTCACATTGTGTTAATCTACTATAAACATTTGAGCAAAGACATGAACATGTTAAGAAAACCTTCATGATGCTCTAATATCAAATTGAAGGCATTCTTATGAATTTGTAGTATCACACTATAGAATTATAGTATGTTAGTTTGTGTGCTCAAAATGGAAACAACGACAAGAAAATGTTTGAGACAAGAATATAATGATTGCAATAGCTATGAAAACCTACAAAAGACAAACAAACACAAAATAAATATTTTGTTGATGCAAGATTTCTCTTGCATCACCTTCATGCAACCACAATTTGAGAGCATTCTTACTAAAGTTCTCAGCTTTAAGTAGCATGAGATTTGCATCCAAGTCGATGACGTTTGGAAGAGAGACATTCACCTTCTTAGCTCTCAAGGAATGCAACTAGTTCTCCACATAACTAGATCAGATGATAAGGTTGTCCAAACTTATCAAGGGAAATATCCTTGAGTCCATGGGTTACATGCAAAATGTTGTGGCAGCTAGGGAGCTCTATGTTTGAGTTGATTCCCAATCATATTCTATCTTCATCAAAATTTGCTTGGACTACCGACTCAACAATAGACAAGGCCCTTTCACTTTTTACAGGATGTATTTATCAGCCATGCTCCTCTGTTTTTTCTTTAATAAATTGTTGGTAGGCTGATGTGTACTTCAATTGATCATGTTGGGTGATGATCTCATATTGTTGGTGCTAAATTTCTATGTCATCATGAAGACGAGGAATCCCACTAGCTGACTTGAGAATGCTTAACTAAGCCAAATTTTTACATATTGCATCTTGTTCATGTCTATCAAATTATCAATAACTTTACTTAGTTGTTGAACGACATTGTCTATTCCATTCCATGATAGATTAGTTGTATAAAACTTACATGGAAAGTAATAACTGATAGAGGTGAATGCAGTTTCATCATCTTGGTAACAAGGAGGGCATAACAAGAACTAATAATACCTTCATTTTTTAAATACATTTGTATGATGATTTTAGGTTTCCCCAAATAATCATACAGGAATTTCATTTCTTTTTTTGCCAGAGATTCCATATTTTGTGCAAAAAGCATGTTTTATTGGTCTGCCACAACATAAATTTCTTAAAACCATTGCACACCAATGCTTGGTGGTGTAGTTAATATCACATTTGGATCCCACCCAAGACCATTGAAGTTGGAGGTAATATTGATGAGTCAGTGTTGCAACATCTCCCATAGTCTTGCTTTTTGGAGACCAGCTGCTTGGATCCTTTCATGGAGCAGTTTTTGGCTGAATGACATAATTCCTTGGCAAGGTGAGGTCATTTTGATTATCCAAGGCTACAAAAGTTAGTATGGAGATCAAGTTCACTCTTATTATATGATATGAGATTCCCTCACATCTCTACTGTTTTTCACATATTATGTGCATAGTTGACAAAAATGACCAATATGATTGGCATGGCATTAATATCAATAGTGAACCAAATTTTAAAATATTAATATCATAAACTGAAGGCTTGCTCTGATCTACTATAAATAATACGGCTACCCTGGGATGGACTGGAGCTGAATAGTTCATCTGCAAATATTTTGTCTTGATCTCCAAAACCCATCATAATAACATTACTTCTGACCAACAAATTAGGAATTAAAAGTTGAATAAAGCATGCATATCATGACCTATCAGCCAAGAAGATGGGTGGAATGAGGAAATGACTGAGGAAAAATATGCCAGCATTAATATTTCTTGAATGTGTAGAAATCTGCAAATCTAGTTACTGTTACATAACTCTAAGTTCCTAGCACACGGTAGAAAGTACTTTAAAACCAGTGGGTCATCCTATAACAGTCAAGTTCAAGAATCACCACAAAAATGACACATTCACAGCAATTATAGTAAATTTGCAACATTTTATACACTCAGGTACAATGATGGCACCTGCAAAGTTGCAGCAAAACTAAAAATTCACACAGCTAAAATGAAGACCTTCCACTGCAGCTAAAATGTGTTTAAAGTAAAGTTTGTGATAAATTAGAAAGGAGGCTCTCATATATAACTACAAGAAAACAAGCTTGAGAGTAAAGGGAAGCTCAAAAACTTTGGATGCAAGAAGACTCGGAGAAATCAATGGCTGCTTCCTTGGTCAGTCGTGTTGAGTGAGCTTTGACAGAAGAGTCCATATATAAATGTACCTACAGAATAACAACAAAGCATGTGAATGAGTATCATGCTAATGAAACAATGATTGTGTTTGATTTCCCTACTATTCTTTATAAAGAGAAGGATAAGCCACTAGCAAATCAATCTATCGGATTACATTAACTGGTATTTCATTGGTTTATTTCAATTTGGAAGGATAAAGATAAAATATATCTCCTATAAATCTCATTGTTATTAGGCACAAATAACAGAAGAATAATAATTTTAAATAGTTTTATCATGGCAAAGAGATACATTTACCTACCTGATAATTATCATAGGTGATCAGGTATTTTTAACAATCATAAAACAGGTATTTGTATTATACGATAGTTTGGAAAACAGTCATTACCTCAAATGTAATCATATTGGAAAATTCTAAAAATATGCTACCAACTTCGTATAGCCAATAGACATTGAGGGAAAAAAAAAACTCCTGAAGTAGCAGGATTAATATGCTCCACATTTAAGGGCTATTGCATTTTTTACTATGTAGAATGCTCTATGTGTCATTCCATGGTCTATGTTGCAGCACAGTCTAATAGTGCAAAATATCAGCTTGAATTGCAGCCCCCTTGTGCATTTGGCCTCATCTTTGCCCATTTGTCCAAATTTAACTAAGTATTGTTCCTCATTGCCCTCCATATCCCCATCAGTTGCTGAAAGTTGCAAAAAACCCAAAAAGTTCTACATCGGGGGTATTTTTTGGTCATTTTTCAAAGATAAGGTGGATTTTCAGAGTCTCCCTTCTTAGCATGCCTTTCCTTTGACTTTGGACTTTCTCATCCGAGCATCTCGACATGCTTTTTCTCTAACCCCCAAACTCAGACATTTTACACTATGTTATCTTTTGGAGTTAGAGTTTCAATCAATTTTTTACATGCATGCCTTGTGGCATGAATTTCTTAGTGTTAACAATCCATAACTCCCAATGTTTCCCTCCCTCCCTTTGTTTCCTTCATTCCATCAATTTGCATGATTTTGACAAACATTCGGACTTCTTTCATTCCCTTTCCACATCCTAACCTCCCACCCTCTTCTGCATCCCTGCCTTCTTCCTTTCCTGACTTCCAACCAAGTTTTATGTGCTTTTAGAAGTACAAAATTTCTGGACTTCTTCCCATTCCTTCTTCCTAACCTATGATCATTTCCAACAATTTCCCCTTTGAGCATTTTGCAAACTTGCGAGTTTCCAATGGACTCCTTTCATTTCCCCTCCACCTCCCAACCTCCAATTCCCCAATCATTTCTTGCATTCCTACCAATTCCCTTTTTGCAAAATCTTGTTGCACTTCCAGATTTCCTTCTTTTCTACCTCCACTTCCTTTCACCAATCTTGCACCAAATTTCCACAAAGTTTCCAATTGGCTTTGTCATGCCTTTCATTTTGTTTGCAGAGTTCCTTTGAAGCTTGAGATTTCTTACCCCCATTTTTACATTCTTTCCCTACATGCTTTCCCACATTACCTCCAATATTTTCTTACGAACTTTTAGTGGACTTCTGAACTTCCATTCAAACATCTCATTCCCTTGTTGAGTTCTACATCTCTCTCCTGCATTTCTCCACATTGCTTCCATTTTGTGGAGTTTCAATGGACTTGTAGACATCCTTTGTTATGTCCAGTCCTAACCTCCCATCTTGCATCAAATCCCCGCATTTCCTCTTGTTCGCCTCAACCACTTCCCTAAATTCCCAAAGATGCCATTAATGACCCAATTTGACTTCTACAACTACTCTAGAAGAATTTTCTTGCCTAAAAACCAATGTCCATACCAAGGGCACGGATTTTCTTGCAATATCAACAATGGAAGATGAGAGGAACAATGCTGCCATGAATGTGGTGGGTGGAATTCTAGATGCTAAAGATCTTCATGCAAGCTCCAAACCGCCCATTCAATGGATCTTGTGGGGATTTCAACTTGTTTCACATGCCACATTTATGATATCTAGTTCTCGGGTGAATTCCTACAAGCAATCAGGCAACTGAACAAAACACTATATATACCAGTTCATTTGTCATTCATATAGTTGGTCAATTTTGCATTTCCATACGACTACAAGTGTTGAGGATTATCTAAGATTTCAACTCTTACACATCCGATTGCCTACAAAGCAACATGTTTTGTAAATCTCAAAGAGGTAGTAAATTTGAAACTGATGTCTATAACTAAATGTCTCCTTGACCATTTGTAGATCTTCAAGGGCACTTCTATGTGACAAATCATGACAACATTCTAGCATAAGGCTTCCTCTTGCTACATTTTCCAGTACGATAGTAATAAGGATTTGATAAATGCAACAACATTGGAAGTCATAGCAAGCATTGTTTGTAATGATCTCTTTTTATTGCATATGGATTTTTGAAGTTTGGAGATAGATTATTAAACATGTCCGGTTGTTTAATATAATTTCTCTGTTGCTATTTCAATATGTTGTTTTTCTAGATTAAATGTGACTCTGTAACCAAATGAATAAGGCACTGGCTCTAGAAATTTATGATCCACCATACATTCAAAACGAAAAATATTTTACACCAATAGCTTAGGAGTAGAACAACAATTTGTATGCATCTCATGATTCAGCAATTCAACCAAGGAAACATCTTTAACAGACCATAACTGCTCTTATCTTCAAGAGTCATGATTTGCATGCATATATCTTGCAATTGTGCAATGTTCATATTAGTTTAATTGAGGTTTTATATGCAGTAGGTTAGTCTTTGGTCTAGTGACAACCTTTGGGACCAAGTGTACATTGGGTACTACTATAACTCTTTCAATTTGTTTATCTTTAGTTGTGATTAATCTATTGAGAATACCTCTAGGAACATCCTCTTAGGTTTAGTCAAGCTTGAAATATGTTGATGCATAGAGTTGTTATTTGTTTTATGATCAGATAAGTGCACAGAAAATTAAATCAAAAATCAGACACAGAAACACAGCATATACCCTGGGAAAACCCTCCTCTTGAGGGAGAAAAACCCAGCAACACAGATCTCTCTTTTATATATAAAGTAATGGCAGTAATTCTCTTTACAATGAGGCCAATACAAGGCCAATAACCAGCATCAACTCTAGATGCAATAACAGAATATATTCTGCTCTTCCTTGTAAACTGAATCTGCACTTAGAGAAATTCGCAATCTGCTCTTGAAGGAATTCTTACTTGAAAATGAAGGAATAATTCGAACTTGCTTGATGATTGAATGGATGGAAATGACCTTGTATAAATACCAAATGTGAGAGAGGTCGCACCTCTTCATGTACAAGGTCGGCCACTTTACAAAAGTATAATTACAAATAAAAGATGCAAATTACAAGGAAGGTCGGCCCTTTTAGAAATTACATTGATGCCATTAAATATCTCATATATAAGATAAGTAGCCGAATTAAATTATGTCTTGATTCGAGGCTGGAAGGACGAACCTGAAGCTGCATCTCATTAACACTCCCTCTCAGCTAGGGAGAGAACTTCCAGCTGCTCAAGACATATCACTTCATCGTGATGACAAATATTGTCTCAATGCAATATCAACCATAATGGCTACAACCATGCTATGGTGAACAAGGGAATATCACCTCAACGTGATATTGGATATCGCCTCAACACGACATCTACCATAATGGCTACAACCATACTATGGTGAGTGAAGGAATATCACCTCAACGTGATATTGGATATCGCCTCAACACAATATCTACCATAATGGCTACAACCATACTATGGTAAAAGATATATATCACCTCAACGTGATATTGGATATCGCCTCAACACGATATCTACCATAATGGCTACAACCATACTATGGTAAAAGATATATATCACCTCAACGTGATATTGGATATCGCCTCAACACGATATCTACCATAATGGCTACAACCATACTATGGTAAAAGATATATATCACCTCAACGTGATATTGGATATCGCCTCAACACGATATCTACCATAATGGCTACAACCATACTATGGTAAAAGATAGCAAGGCTCACTGATACTGAGACTCTTTCTCAGTCAAGGCTGGACTCTCCACCATACCAAGCTTATCTCGAAAGTATGCAAACTTTATCCTGGAGAGAGGCTTGGTGAGAATATCTGCCGTCTGCTCATCAGTGCTGATGTACTTCAACTGTACAGCCTTTAGTAGTACCATATCTCTGATATAGTGGTACTTGATCTCAACATGCTTCGTTCTGTCATGAAACACAGGATTGACAGAAAGCTTCACACAACTCTGATTATCACAATGGATGATGGTAGGCTCCATTGATTGTCCAAACAATCTTGAAAGGAGCTTGCGAAGCCACACTGCTTCCCGAGTTGCCATACAAGCTGCAATGTACTCAGCCTCGGCTGTACTCAACGCTACAGATGACTGCTTCCTGCTACACCAGGAAATCATAGCAGAACCCAAACTGAAGAATATCTCAATCCATATCCAACTGTGCCACTCAAGTATCTCAGGATATGCTTTGCTGCAACAAGATTACCATCTTCTTCAGGTTCAGCAGACTCCCTCTGAATCTTCAAGCACATGCATCAATCTTCCGACCTCTTCATCCAAGATTGCTTGCAACACTTTGACTTAGATAAAAGTTTTCCAACGCACACTTCTGGTACTGTAGAGAGTTCAAGATAGTCCTCCTCGACCTCTTCCCAGATTACTCTATTCTGAATAGGTTTGCGGAGCTACCAATGACAAAATCCAGAAGACAATCTTGAGCAATTCTGATCTCAGCAACTGAAGGGATCCTCTAAGGGTTTTAGCACCTAGCCTTTCAATACAACAATCTTCACTTCTTCTCAGTGAGTTACAAAACTCCCTCTTGATCCTTACTTCAGAGTTTGCAAAGAAGACTTCTAGAAGTGAACTCCCTCTGGCCACCAGCTCAGTCCCATGGCTGCTTGATCATTTCTTTGGTCGGCATGACTTCCTCACAAGATGCCTCAAGCTTTTCATTACTAAGCAGTCTCTCATCACCTTCTTGCTCCTAGAACAGTGAACTGCAAGCATTTAGAGAAAGATTACTTATAGTTTGTAACTATCCAAAGAAATATCAAGGGTAGAATCATACAAAGTTTACTATCTCAGGTTATACAACATGAATAAGTGAATCAAATAAATATATCAAAGAGATGAAGGAATAAAGAACTTATCTTTATATGATTTTGATATAACTCTTCCTTCCAACTTTTACTCCTCTCAACAAAAGACAATTTGAACAACTGCAAATTTCTTGAATGCATTATGCAATTAGCAAGTAGAACCAACTCTCTCCAAGAGTCAAGGCTCTAATCACAATTCATGCATTAGAGAATGATATCGACGTGATCAACCTATCACAACGAAAATGCAATTCTCTTTTCCATCTCAATGTCACACTCAGAGATCTACATAATTAGCATGAAACAATAATTTCAAAGGATCTCTATGCTAGAGAATACAATTCAAGAGAAACCACTATCTCTCTTTTAATTACAAGATCCAAATCTCTCTTTAATTATAAGATCCAACTAAAAGATTTAACTTAACAAACAAAGAATACTTATCTCTTTAAATATTCTAAAGGATGCAAGATACGCTGCTCTTGAGCACAGATCAACACACAACCTTTACGGCTTGAACACAGGCCCATGACTTAGAATAGAAATTTCCTAGAATCCTTCTGAGGAGAAAACTTATTCATATCCGCAAATGAAGCATGCTGATTAGGCCTGGTTGGGCAATCCTTTGCATAGTGACCAAACTCGTCACAGCGAAAGCATTGGACTTTGGAGAGGTCCCACTTCTTCTTGAATGCAGGAGCACCATCTAACCCCTTATCTCTATTCCTCTTAAAATATCTTTTCTTTCCTCCCTTTCCTTCCTTCTTCGAGGATTGAGCAGAAAGAACATGAATGTCTTCATTTGTAGAGCTTCGACCAATACCTCTCGCAGCCAACCTAGACTCCTCTTGAATGCAGTCCGCCCTCAAACGATCAAACTTGGGAATTTTCGATCTCGCGCTAATTCCTTGAATGAAAGACTCCCAAGATGAGGGAAGACCATTGAGGGCAAGCATGGTCAAATCTTTGTCATCAACAAAATGACCAATGGTAGAGAGTTGATCTCTCAATTCGGAAATCTTCATGAAGTAAACGATGATAGATTCTCCTTCTGCCATCTTCACATGATGAAGTTGTTGCTTCAGCGCAAGAGCCCGGCTGGTGTTGTTGATTTCATACATTTCTTCCAAAGACTTGAACATCTCCCTTGCAGTCTTCATCTTAGAGATGATAGGGACAATGTGATCCTTTACGGAATCAACCAACATCTTCTTTGCCTTGATATCTTTCTTTTTCCATTGAACTTTCACTTCCTCATCTGCAGGCTCCGAAACTTTGCTCTCCACGAACTCAGCCAATTCACTTTCTTCCAAAGAGAGCATAATTCTGAACCTCCATGAAGTATAGTTTGACGCTCCCTCAAGTCTATCTTCGATCTTCAATCCGTTCACCATCTTGAATGAAGTAGAGATAGACCAAGAATTAGGATGAAGAGAAGAGAGTACCGCTGTACAGACAAATCTGATCACGATCTACTCAAACCCGCTCTGATACCATGTTGTTTTTATGATCAGATAAGTGCACAGAAAATTAAATCAAAAATCAGACACAGAAACACAGCATATACCCTGGGAAAACCCTCCTCTTGAGGGAGAAAAACCCAGCAACAAAGATCTCTCTTTTATATATAAAGTAATGGCAGTAATTCTCTTTACAATGAGGCCAATACAAGGCCAATAACCAGCATCAACTCTAGATGCAATAACATAATATATTCTGCTCTTCCTTGTAAACTGAATCTGCACTTAGAGAAATTCGCAATCTGCTCTTGAAGGAATTCGCACTTGAAAATGAAGGAATAATTCGAACTTGCTTGATGATTGAATGGATGGAAATGACCTTGTATAAATACCAAATGTGAGAGAGGTCGCACCTCTTCATGTACAAGGTCGGCCACTTTACAAAAATATAATTACAAATAAAAGATGCAAATTACAAGGAAGGTCGGCCCTTTTAGAAATTACATTGATGCCATTAAATATCTCATATATAAGATAAGTAGCCGAATTAAATTATGTCTTGATTCGAGGCTGGAAGGATGAACCTGAAGCTGCATCTCATTAACGGTTGTAAGTCCTTAAAACTCCAAAGGTAAGCTTCTCTTGAGCACTAGGGGTATGAAACTCAAGAAGTCTTCACCCTTATGTTCAAGCAAGACAACTTTGGACCATTTTACTAAGGTGGGTAAGATCTTTGACTTTTGGCTTTGGTAGGCCAAGGGGAGCTTCCCTAAAGTGCTATTTAGACACAATTATAGGGAATGGACATGTACCTTGCCACAAACTATACCTAATGCATAGTATACTCCTATTAAGATTGTCACTTTGTATCTGTATGATAGTTTGATAATACAAGATCCTAAACCTTCTTTAAGCATATGAACTACTATACAAAGTGTCTAAGGATATTGTTGGAAATATTGTTGTCATTGATGTCAAAGAGTGAACACAACCACTGCCATCATATTGCTGCTATGAAAGGAGGATCAATTTAGAAGTTATATGCAAAGAATAATTAAATAAAACTGGGAAATATTATTGTATTTAAAGTCAGAATTTTATCCTTATTGAGCTGACCCATATTGCATCATTTTGGTGCCCAATTTATGGCACTCATATTGGGTATTTTGCCCAGATTTTATGTGGGCCGACCACACATAGGATGTCGCCCTCTTTCAATGAAGTTAAAATTAAAGTTATTACTTTTATTTGGGCTGACCCCTCTTGGATGGATCGCCCACTTTGGGAGAGTCACCTCTCTTGGGTAAAGAGGTATTTGATGAGGTATAAAAGAAGATAAGTTGGAGATGTGAGAAGCAAGAATTTAATCCAATATCTTTCCATATACTATCAGACTTATAAGCAGATTTAAAAGAGATTTATGAGCAGATTTAAAGGAGATTTATGAGCAGACTTAAAGGATATTTATGAGAAAATTTAAAGGAGATTTTTTAGCAGATTTATAGCAGATCTACAAGCAGATTTTATGAAGGAATTTGACATGATTATCATGCTTTGAAGAAGCAATATTCAAGAAGACGAAATTTTTGTTCCTTTGGAGGTCAATGCCTCCTAATCGAAGAGATTGGTGTTTCTTGCTAAATTGGTGCTTAGTGGTGGGGAATAGTGTCTCCAGTGGGTTGGTGCCTACAAAGATTTGTAAAGAGAATTTTATTGTTGACTAGATTTGGACAGTAGATCCAAGCAGTCTTTTCTCTGTGGTTTTCTCCCGAAAGGGTTTCCACGTAAATCTTGAGTCTCTTAGTTGGTAGATCTTGTGTGATTGCTATTTTCACGTTGATTTTTAAATGAGTAAAATTTAATCTTATGTTGATTCACCTCCCTCGCCTCTCCCCCCTCCCTTCTTATAAGTGTTTGTGCTCATCAAATATGTTCTCGATAGCCCCTAATGCTATTATACACATTTAGATATGTAATGTCCTCTTTTTCCTAGGATCTGTATCAGAGCAGTGGTTAGCCTACTATTTGGTTCTCGTAGGCTAATGAGACATTCAGGGGACCCTTGTAGGGGATTTAGGGACTTCAGCAAGCTTGATGTTTCCATTCCATCATATTCAACTCAATGATTTGGCATATTGGTTGGTAGGCCTTACAGAAGCAGTTCGGGAGCTCAACAGTCAAACTTGCTATTTATAGTAAGTTACACCAGATTCAATGGTTTCACGCCAGCAGAGGGAGTTTGGTGTCAAAGGCACTCTCAGGAGGTTATACTCAGTTCTTTGTTGAGAGTGAGCATTTTTAATTAAATTATTAAAGTCACATCACTTTAACAATGTTTTTGATAAGATAAGCAACATTTACAGGGTGTTGTACCCTTTACACAGAAAGCCCAAAGGGCCGAAGTAAGAAGCTAGTTCAAACCAAAAATGAACTAGGAAGAGAGGACAGACCACACAGACACAGCTAACAGACAGTTGTCGAAGCAAAGACAAGGACTAGACAACCCCAGAATCTAAGGGGACTAATCTGACTCCCTTAACCCTAGGCTGCGAAAATGCGACAAATCGAGGGAGTCCCTTCTTCCTCAGCACAATAGACCAAGAAGACTCAAAATCCAAGTCCACCGAGCGAGGCGAGAGAAGCGGATCAACCGAAGCCACCAAGGGCAAGGAGCCACCACACTGTGGGGGTGACGGCAGTAGCACAGGGGAGGAAACAGGATCGAGAGAAAGACCATCAGAAGCAAGTAATGAAGTCCGGGTAGGCTCAAACAAAACAACATCAACAGATCGAGCCAGCAGAGGCTCCACGAGAAGGTTACCCGGAAGAGGAGCAGACACGGGTTCCTGAGAAGAAGCAATAGGGTCAACCTCCACAAAAGAAAGATCCAAAGGAGGAGTACACTTTAACAATATTATATTAAAGTGACTTTATAATTTAATGTTATAAAGTATTTTCAATAAAGTAATTTATGTTATGGCATTATAAAGTGATAAAGTAACTTTATTTTAAAATGTTATATTTTAAAAGTTACTTTATAATTTATTTAAGTGGCACAACTTTCAAAAAGGCCAATATTAATTAATTATACAAAAGGACAAAGTGGCATGGGTTTTTGAGAGAGGATTATTATTATTTTATTATTTCAAAAGTACAAAACCCTAAATTGGGTGTGGGGATTGGAGAAGGCTACAAGGAGAAAAGAACATCATTTTTTATTATCCAAGATTATTATTTGCAATCATAAAAGTTGAGCAACAAGGGTTTGCAAGTATGGAGTCCCAAGCTGATATGAGGATGAAAACCCTCGATTAGGACAGAGTCTATAGGTGTGGAAGATCACCCAAGGTCTCTTGTTTGGATGGTTTAACACAGAGATCATCATCTGAGCATTCACAAATTTACTTTGAAGTTTCATTCAGCATTTTCAATTTACATTAGCAGATTAGAATAAGACAGAGGTCATTTTCGGCAGTTGTACAAGACCTACCTGGCATGTTCCGGGTAATGAATCATATGTAATCTTTGAATCATTAATTAAATCTGGTTATTTATTTTTTGCATCTGTTTGGAAATTAGTTTATTTGCAAACATCTATGTTTTGTATTTCCTGGTTAAAACCCCAGATCAAAAGGGGTTATTACAAGATGTGGCAATGGATGAAACTTGAATCAACACAAACTAAAAATGATATTTAAATTTGTTTTTTTGGGTATGTTGGAATGATGGGAAGTTAAGCATGCAACAGACAGGTGCCTATATCTAGTTGGGCAAATAGAGTTAGGAAGTTTCAAACACAAAAGGATGCAATGACTAGAATCCACTTGCAAATCTAAATAAAGATATTGCTCAAGACTACACCTTCAAACCCTACGCATAGGCTAGGCTCTATGCATACAAATGAGAAGATGGATGAAATTGCAAAACATTAAAAGAATCTAACTTAGTAATTCATGGATAAACTCATACATTTTTATATTATTCTAAAAAGATACCTTACAAAAGCTTTGCAAGGATTTTAAAATAATCTAGCTAGCTAACTAATAAAAAATAACACCCAAAAATGCATATAATATACATAGAGACATTCAAATAACATCGGATCTACACATTTAATTTGTTCTTTAGAAATTACAATATCTCATTACACATTGGGGATAAAACCCATATCATTACAATACAAATATCTCAACCCTTTGCTAGAAATCAAAATCCTAATGGCATGCAATAGTTTTTTCCTTGTTCTTTCTTTGCAACCTATTTTTCCCTCTACTAAATAGTGGAAATCTGCAAATATATATCATTTGATGCATTCAAGCTACCTTGAGAGAAGAAACATGGCCACTTGCAATTGCAAAGCTCACCCATAATTGGTCACATCACCATCACATAGCCATGTACCTGGAAGTGTGTGGAAATCACTCTCTAGTCACGTTCATCTTCAAGCTCTTTGATAGCTCTCTACGATGTGCTTGAGGGAAAATAACATTGTAGCTAAATTCTTGCGAAAATTCATTGGAGAAGTGGGCATAACATTTTGAAGTAAAATGTAAAACTGTAATGTCCCCATTCTCGGAGTGACATCTTGGAGATGAGAACTAGCTAATTCATCATTCCCGCGAGCTAGCCATCTTGGTGAGGGAATGTTATTTTGGCCAAGAGAATTATATTTTGATGAGTTTGCTATTGGAGGTAAAAAGGGAATTATTTTTAATGAAGAATAAAATATACTATTTATTATATTGTATTATTATTTTATTTCCCACTTGCAATGCCAAAACAATTTTATTAAAAATAAAGGAGTCTAGGAGGGGAGTCATAAAGCAAATAAAATATTATTATATTCCCTAGGTGGTCAGCTCACTTTATAAGCAAATGAAATATTATTATATCTAGATGGTTGGCTCAATTAAAAGAAACAAAATCTAATTTCTTCCTAAGTTGGTCTTGGCTGGGGCGGTTAAAGGAAATATAAAAAGGCTTCAAATTCATTTGAGGACATGAAGAATTGAATTGGCTTTTGCATTTGAGTTGTCTCTTGGCTGAAGATTAAAGTTCAGTATGATCAAGGTGATGATCCCTTGACTTTTTGGGTATGGAGATGGCCCCATTCCTATCTTGAGAGGTGGACATATTTAGTGTTCATCATTAGAGCAAAATTTAATGGCCTTTGGCCAAATTTTGATCATAGGAGAATTCAATTTGAGAAGGACCATTGGCAGATTTTTGTGAAGCTATTTTCAGTCAAGGAGTGAATCGATTTCATCATTGAGAAGGATGATTTTGGGGGATTGATTTCAGTCTTTGGAGAAAGACGATTCTGTTCTTGGAGGTTCGATCTCAGCTTGCTTGAAGAGGAAAAATTGTGGCATCTAGGCAAGAGTTGGCGTTGTCTTGTAGGGGTTCGATTTGGTATTAAAAGGGCAGATAAAAATTAATTGTGGCTCCACAGTTGTTCGCTGGTCTTCACCTATACCAGCCGCTGCCATTTGCATAGGGAGGACAACTTCTACAGGAGTTTCAAATTACTTCCAGTTCGATGCCATCACAGTCTAGGCGATTTCCAGGTTCATACATTGGCTGTAATCTTGCCGATATACTTGCATTGTAATAGGCTAGGTCTGATGGCTATCCTTAAACAGTGATATCATTGTATATGTTGTCATTGAATTTAAAGAGATTTGCATTATTAGTTGCTGTCATAACATTTGCATTTGTGTTGGTAGAAATCTCTCATACTTCATTGTAATCGCACCTATCTAGAGGGCGAACATTACCATATGATTTCAGTCACTGTAATCCATTACAATCATATGATATCAATATCATGAAGTTAAGGTTTGACTGCAAACTGTTTGTAGAAATGTCTCATTGTTGTAGGTGAACTTTTGAATGAGTATTTGTCATTTATATGCACTGGATAATACAAAAGCATCTTGCATATCATTTCTATTTCCTTGGTAGTTGTCTAGCATTGTTAGATAAGCATTCAAACACCATTTACATCATTCCAAACAAAGAACAAAGCAAACAGAAAACAATTACCAGCAGTTGTCAGCTTGCAAGATAAGTGTTTGTCAAAATTCCTAGGGCAGCAAAACAGAGATTTTATATCAGATTAGGCAAGGGTTCTTACAATAGTATCAAAGCCAAGATTCTGCCAGCCTTTGGGTTTGATTTCAGTCCTATTTGCAACAAAGTGATAGGTACAAGAGATATATTGCAAAGGAAGAGAGAAAACACACACAATGGGCACATCCTTACCCCGAACAGGACACATTATCAGCTGCAATAGCAGCAAGACAGCGTGGTATTGAGGTTGCTTGAGCTAGCACCATGGGTGATAGGGGAGGTAGTCTACCAAGGCATGAAGCCAATAATTAAAAAAAGGGAAGCAACGGATATCATGAGAGGTATTGCAATAGGGCAGCAGCATGTAGCTGATGTTTTGCAGCAACTTACAGCAGCTATACAATAGATGAATACTCTTAGAAGACAAAATCATGAGCATGAAGACAATGGAAGTGTCGTTGGGACTCCAAGGGCACAAAGAGCACCTACTCATACCACCGATAGACCTTTGCAACCTACATTTGTGAGGAATGAACCAGAAGAAGAGAATGCTGAAGTAAATGAAGATGCATCATTCTCGGATAATGTCATGACTATGCAGGATGAATGGGATTTGTTACCACCACAAGTAAAGGAGCATTTGACCTTTGACTGATACATGAGTCAAAGGAGGGAGCACAATAGCAAGGCCAGATAGAAGGCCAGTGAATCAAAACAAGGACTTAAAACATGCCACAAGTAAACTCACACTTCCAACATTTGATGGTAGCGGAAAGATAACAGCAAGGGCTTGGATTCACAAATTGGATACCTTCTTAACCCTTCGACCTATGGGAAAGGACGAGGCAATCAAATTTGCAACCATGTATTTAGAAGGCATTGCATGCGATTGGTGGCATCATGGTTTGGTTACTCAAAAACCATGGATTGATTCATTCTTATGATGAGTTCAGCAGGAGTTTGATAGCACGGTTTGACATGAAGGACGTGGAAGTGTATTATAGGGAGTTGGCACAACTCAAACAAAGCAAACATGTGGAGACATACACAGAAGAATTCCAGAAGACTGTTGTTATGGTTCCTAATATGTCCGAGAGGAGGGTAGTCATGTTGTTTATTGAAGGTCTTAATGATAGGTTGAAAGGCATACTTAAGGCACTTAAACCTAACACATTGCAGGATGCTATTCAGCTTGCTTTAGACCTTGAGACTTCACCTACTTCATTGCAGCCTGCTAAGAAGAATTTCAAGAATTTCAAATCGAATCCAAAATCATTCAATAAGCCCAAGGTTACACCTTCTTCAGTGATCAACGATGACAAGAATGAGCTCAAGAGGAAGAAGCTATGCTTCACTTGCAAACAGCCATGGGAACCTGGTCATAGATTCCTTGGGAAAGGCAAGGAACATCTTATTGAGATCATATCTGATTTAGATGATGAGGAGATCCCTAATACAAACTCAAAGAGTGAGAAGGAGCATGAGAATCAGCCTCATATTGAGCCTATGGAGCATGATGATACTCAATAGGTTATCGTTGCTTCACTTTCAGGAGTTCCACGATATCATTTCTTTCGTGTGAAAGGAGTTCTAAATGGACAACGATTTATATGTTTGGTTGATAGTGGAGCCATGCATAATTTCATTGATGAGGGATTAGTGGCTAGGAAAGGTCTTCATGCAGAGGAGTTTCCAGGATTTCAGGTGACAGTGGCCGATGGGTTTGGCATGAGTTGTACCAAGAAAGTTTCACAACTAAGCATATAGATGGGAGATTACACATTGACAGATGACTTCTATGTGCTTGGTTTGGGTGAGATAGATGTGGTGCTAGGCATCTAGTGGCTTCAGTTTCTTGGGAGGTATGTTCAGGACTTTCAAAAGATAAGAGTTAGAGTTTGTATCAGATGGGAAGAAAATCGTGTTGAGGGCTTTGTCAAATGGGAAGCCTAGAGTGGTTTCAGCCAGGAGGATGGAGACATGCTTGGTTTGGGTGAGATAGATGTGGTGCTAGGCATCCAGTGGCTTTAGTCTCTTGGGAGGTACATTCAAGACTTTTAGAAGATGGAGTTAGAGTTCGTATCAGATGGGAAGAAAATTGTGTTGAGGGCTTTGTCAAATGGGAAGCCTAGAGTGGTTTCAGCTAGGAGGATGGAGACATTATTCAGGCATGAAGATGTGGTGTGGGCAGCCCAGTGCTTCATTTCATCTAAATCTCCTTCTAGTGATACACCTCATCATCATGTGGATATTCAGAGGGTTTTGGATAAGCGCAATAATGTGTTTAGTGACATACCCCCTAGTTTACCTCCTGACCGTGGATTTGAGCATATTATAGAGTTGGAGGAGGGCTCTAAGCCCGTCATTACAACACCATACAGACATCCTAGGCACTTCAAGGAGGAGATAGAGAAAATAATTAAGGAGTTGCTTGGGATGGGGCATATCCGACCTTCATCTAGTCCCCTTTGCTTCTTCAATTGTCTTGGTGAAGAAGGATGGGACCTTGAGAATGTGCATTGACTATAGCGCCTTGAACAAAAGGACTATCAAAAACAGGTACCCTATACCCAGGATCATGAGTTGCTAGATGTGTTACACAAGACCGTGAATTTCTCCAAGATTGATCTCAGATCAAGATATCATTAGATTCGTGTCCAAGCAGAGGATGTTCACAAGACAACATTTAGATGCCACTTTGGACACTATGAGTTTCTTGTTATGCCCTTTGGACTAACTAACGCGCCTGCTACATTCCAGTCTTGTATGAATCGTATATTTAATAAGCAGTTGCATAAGTTTGTCTTGGTATTCTTCAATGACATCTTGATATACAACAAATCTTAGGAGGAGCATCTTCGACACCTAAATGAGGTACTTGGTATTATAGAGGTTTAGTCATTGTTTGCGAAGGCGTCCAAATGTGAGTTTGGACTTAAGGAGATTCTTTATTTGGGCCATGTGATTGGGGTTAATGGTGTACAAGTTCATCAGGAGAAGATCCATGCTATACTAGATTGGCCACCACCAAGGAACGTTTCAAACTTGAGAGGGTTCTTGGGACTATGTAGTTACTATAGGAGATTTGTAAAGGGGTTTTCACAGTTGGCAACACCTCTTACAGATCTTACCAAGAAGACGGCATTCAGTTGGACAGATGAGGCACAGGCAGTATTTGATCGGCTCAAGGATGTTATGAGTTCTTGTCCTGTGTTGGCATTACCTAATTTTCCTCAGCCTTTTGTTCTTGAGTGTGATGCTTCAGGAGAGGGCATAAGAGCCGTATTGATGTAGAATCGTCATCCCATTGCTTATGAGAGTAGGAAACTACGAGATGCAAAGAGGCTATATTCCACCTATGAGAAGGAGATGTTGGCCATCATGCATGCATTGGCCAAGTTCAAACAGTACTTAGTGGGTGGCAAATTTGTGGTTAGGGCAGACCACAACAGTTTGAGATACTTCTTAGAGCAGAAGTACCTTAATGAACGGCAACAAAAATGGGTCAGTAAGATATAGGCCTATGATTTTGACATTGAGTATGTTAAGGGCAAGAAGAATGTTGTTGTCGATGCACTTTCTAGGAGACCTACCCTTTGGCATGCGAGCTCGTGGATGGACGGATTCAGGATGATAGATATCAAGTTGTGGATGATGTGATCTATTATAAGGACAGGATATTCCTAGTATCCGAGTCCAAGCTCAAACAATAGATATTACTAGCCATTCATGATACACCTACAGTAGGGCATCCAAGTTTCTTCAAAACCTACAGACAGGTCAGAGAGAGATTCTCATGGAAGGGTCTCAAGGATGATATCATGCAGTATGTTAGGGAGTGTTTGACTTGTCAGCAAAACAAGTGTCAGTATACTTTCCCAGCAAGACTTTTACAGCCATTGCCTATTCCAGAGCAGAGGTGGGAGAGTATATCTATGGATTTCATTACGGATCTTCTGAAGGTTCTTGGACGAGATTGCATATTTGTGGTTGTTGACAAGTTGACCAAATATGCACACTTCTATGCTATACCATTTGATTATTCAGCTCTACAAGTGGCAGAGTTGTTCTTTCGAAAGGTGTTTCGATTGCATGGCCTCCCTTAGACCATTGTTAGTGATCGGGATAACAGGTTTCTCAGTGCTTTTTGGAAGGAGCTTTTCTGATTAGCTAGTATAGAGTTGACACCGAGCACCAATTATCACCCTCAAACAGACGGGCAGACGGAGATTGTCAATAAAAGGGTTGAGGGTTATCTTCGCAATTATGTTGCAAGGTAGCAGCGTGCTTGGATTAGGTGGTTGTACTTAGGAGAATATCGTTATAATACCACCTATCATATGTCGATTGGCATGTGTCCATTCAGGGCGTTGTATGGATATGATGTATTATCTTTCGTGGACTTAGCTTTTGATGACAGTAGAGCTCCTAGGGCCAAGGAGTTATTGCAGGATACTCAGGACATCCTTAAGGTACATAAGGATAATATTTAGCAGGCACAGAATCAGCAGAAGATGTATGTTGATAGACACCGTGTGGAGAGGACGTTTTAGGCATAGTTGTCGAGAGACGCGTCTCCCCCCATCAGAGACACGTCTCAGAGACCGGTACCGTCTACGGAGACGTCTCCAGGAGGTTGAAGACTTCCGCCGAAGTTTCCCAAGTACCCTGTCGTCTCCTACTGCAGAAAACGACGTCTCTCGCTAAAATACCTAAAAAAACTTTAAAGTTTAAACATTTGAAACTTTAAAAATTAAAGCATAATGTATTTGACGCGTCTAGGAGTGATTAAATCATTGTTTTGAAAGTTCAATGTCATCATATTTTCAGATTTTCTATAAACTACTAATTTTATTTTTAGATTTTCTATAAATTATTAATGTTTTTTTTTAAATTTATATTAAAAAAAAATGGCGTCTCCAAGTACCCCCGTCTCCTATTTTCAAAAAAAAGTCGTACCAATACCAGTCTCCTGTACCAGAACCAATACCAGTCTCGCGACAACTATGGTTTTAGGTAAATGACTTGGTTTTCTTGCGACGTTTGCCATATAGATAGAGCACATTGAAGAGAAGTGGTGTAGAAAAGCTCAAGCCACAGTTTTATGGTCCCTACAGGATTGTGAGGAGAGTTGAGGAGGTAGCATATGAACTTGACTTACCAGCAAGCAACAGGATCCATAATTTTTTCATGTATCATGCCTCAAAAAGGCTTTGGACTGTAATGTCCCCAATTTTGCGTCAGCATTTAAGTTGAGTAATTAATTCAAGTTGTTGAAAAAAGTGAATTATAAAGGACAACTTAAATTAATGATGCAAACTAAATTAAATGGAAAAATTAAATAAATTATTTAAGTTACTTTAATAAAAAAGAGAATTCTCAAATGAATTGAAATATAAAGTTAGAAAATAAAAGAATGAGAATTCCAACAATCACCAAGAGTTACAAGGAGGAGTTGAATAAAAGAATTGAAGGAGTTCATTTCTGTAGGTTGAATTTGGTTTTGGTAAAACAAGGATTTGGCTGGATATTTTCCAGAACTTTGTGAGGATAGATTTCTCTTCTCACAAGGATTATCATCTTCGGAATTGAAAGATATTCTTTGGATGATTTGCTGACAGTTCTACTTCAAGGGCTGTGTTGGTGCTTAGATTGTTGAAAGTAATGAATTTATGAAGTTGTGGTATATGAAGATAATCCTAAAGGTGATTTTTACTTTCAAATATACAGTGCAGACTGCAGTATCAAATTGATAGTTGTTGAGGATATCGGTTTTGTATTTCCAAATTGGTTGGTCGATTCCTTTGTACATTCAATCAAAAAAGCATTGGGATTGATGTGAATATTTGGAGGAATCATGCTACTTCAAACAATCGTTCAATGGGTAATTAAAAGAATTGTCGTTCTGGTTCCTTATAATTCCAAAAAACTGTTCATATTTGGCAATGTTGGAAAGAATTGTAATTCTAAGAGGCATGTGATGTCCCCGCCTCTTTTCTAGGAAAAAAGGCAATTGAAATTAATTAATTAAATATTCAAATAGTCCTCTATCTATTTTTAAGGCTTTTGAAATATTTAATTAA
Source organism: Sequoia sempervirens (assembly GCA_007258455.2). Taxonomy (NCBI): domain Eukaryota; kingdom Viridiplantae; phylum Streptophyta; class Pinopsida; order Cupressales; family Cupressaceae; genus Sequoia; species Sequoia sempervirens. The sequence goes on from VDFB02167546.1 coordinate 27,416, forward strand.
TCATTATTGGACTTTATTAAAGCTATTGATAAATGATAAATATTTGAGACTTTATAAAGTCTTAATTCCAAATTAAAATGGACTATGTTGCCATAACGCAAAAATGAATCAGTTGCCATAACGGAAAGGTGTTGGTCTTTCTTAAGGCATTTTGGGCAAATTCGGAAAGGATCACGGATTTTTGATTATTGTTGGTTTTGGTATTGGAAACCTGAGAACGAAACTCTCAGTGTTTGTCGCCATTGCTTGGACGAAAACCCAGCGTGGCAGTTCATAGTTTCATGTCTGGTTTCTATCATTGGAGCCGGAATTGCAAATGATGGAGTATTAGAGGTGATGGAGAATTTATCATTGGAAAAGATGTTTATTCTGTATGTTGGTCGATACAATACACATTCTCAGTTTTTGTGATCGTGTCTTTCACGGGCCTTAGATTTACATTGAACAAAAACATTTTATTGCTATGCTGTTTGGAAGAGTATGAACTGGTCATCTCCTGACATTTGATGAATGCTAACGGGACTAAGGGAGTCTGCCATCGTCGCCTTTATTTACTGTCGTTCAAGATTTTGCATAACGATGGTATTCTATATGCGTTGTTCATTCATTCCGTTATCGGGATTACTCATCTCTTGGAGCTTCTAAGTATCCTTGTCTAGCCGAATAATCTGAGACCATCATTGACACAGGAAGCACTTGTAAACAGAAGACCATTCCCACGCCAGTTGCATATTATTCCAGCATGATACCCATACGGGCATTGTGTTGAGTTATCCGGTTCTTATGTTCCCATTTGTGCATATCTGGAAATATTGATTGTGCCGTTGATGACGTCTCAGTATATTATTGGTGTGATTGTGCATACATCCTCTGTTGGTGTGGGGTTGCTCTGCTTGGACGGGAACACCCAGTCAGGTATCAGTTTTAAGTTTCTGTACATACTGGGCAAATCATGATAAAACGGGTATGTAATTACCGAATATTATAATCCATGTTCCTGCATCAAATATACAATGATGAATAGAAAACAATAATGTTTCCTGCGTGTTTGGTCCTGATGAATAAAATATGGACATCTGTTCCTTTATATCTGTTTATGTATTTGGAGTCGCCCAGTTTATATATAAGTGCAAACCAAAAAAGATTAAAGGAATCTTCTGAGCCTCTATTCTAGAGGTATACGAGTTATCATATTTGATGGTCTAATGTCAGATATTGAATATAAACATTAACGGCTGGATACAGCAACAATCTGTTCATTTTCAATTGACCATTCTGCATTTCTTAATAGAAATCTGCTTTCGGGTGGAGGCAGTTCTGTATATCTTTTCTGGCTGTATTTTTCAACGAGTAATATTATTGAAGTTTCTGCTTATTCTAATCACATATGTTGTGCATCCCGAGTTGGCAATAGTTAGACACTGATGTTAGTTTGAAGTTTCACAGTCTCTAGTTGAAGAAGAATGTTGAGTTTCCAATAAGAGTTTGCAAATATTCGTGGATTTTAACCTGCATATACCAGAAGGCATAGATTTAGTTTGACAAATAACATTGTTAAACTTGTGAAACCGATAATAATCCTGGCTTCAGAGGTCGGGGTTATTACAAGGCACCAAGTATCATATGATTGAACGGAATCCTCTACATCACAATAGATAATTCCTTAAATGATATTTCCAGACAACTGTGACTTGTGATTTCACAGGAGACATGAAGCTTGCATCTTTCCTTGAGGATTGGCGAGCTTTCCATTTCTTTGAAGAAACTGCAGGAGCCATAAGTGGAATCATTAATTTATGTTCAGGACTAATCTATCAAAGCAAAGGTTATTCCAGTGTCGTTGAAGAGGGAAGCTGCAAGATACTATCAAATGATCTTTTAAGAGGCATCAATTTCAAACAATGAGCTACTGGTAATTTCTTGGTGAATCAAGAGCAGCTACCTTGTTTTGCGAATATCAAAGGGAGTGGATGCAATGAATAGTGAGTTTGGCGAACTGAAGTTACTCTGAGGGAACGTGTATTTGCACAGTGATGTATGTATCTACCAATCATTCACAATAGCTTGAAGGGAACGATTTATCCCGGTGATGTTGTTTGATACTATCCAAAATAGAGGATTGGAGGTTGAGGAAATATTAAATTTCATATCGGATCTAACTCACCATACTGTTGTTACATTCAAGATTCACCAACAAAGGCATGAGACCGATTGAAATTTAGGGAAGAACGACTTTGAGAAGAGTCGCTTGAAGTTTCTTACTGTCGCTGCTCTTGGTGAACGTTCCTATCAAAGAACTTCTAGCATGTCAAATATGTGGTATAGAGAGTATCGGGAATTATGAAAAAAAGACATGTACAGCTTGGGAGGATATCGCCACTAAGAATGGAATCGCATAAAGTTTAAAACTGCCGCCTCTTTCAAGGAGTTGTCATGGCAATTGATTAAAATCACAGCTCTACTCATCCATATACATCATTGCATATTTGATAAGAGATGAAAATACTTGTAATGTCCCCATTTTAGTCAGTTATCAGGAGTAGTTGAGTTAGCCTATCTCTTAGACCCTCGTAGGCTGACAGGACTTGGTTAGAGGGTGTTCGTTTTGGTGAGTATTGCCATTCCCACCTCTTTCACCTCAGTATTGGTACCCGTGCAGGCAGATGGAGATCAGTGATCATCAGCTTTTGACGGCACGACATTATACTGAGTTTGGAGGAAGTTATGAGTATTTCAGTGGTTATGTATTTAACTTAAATAATTAAATATAAAGTCAATTTGACTTTATAAGAAAAAACGCCACTTGATTATAATATAAAGTAATAAAAGGTTACTTTATAAAGTGATATTAAAATCACTTAAACACCCAGGAAAGTGCGCCCAAGTATTTTTGGGGAAACTATTGAGAATAAGTTAAAATACATTTAAATGTATTTTAAAGGAGGAAATCGTACTTTCTTGGATTGTGTGCCTTTTTGTGAGTATAAGGCAATGCATTGCAAGTCAACCCAATATCTGATTATCATTTGACATTGCAATTTCTTATTTTCTCTGTGAATTGTCTGAGGGCAAGGGTTACAAAGAAACTTCATTTAAGAACGAGAAATCTTCATTGGATCTGTGATTGTGAGGCTATGAGACACCAGCTAAATGAATGACATTGATGAGAGCTTCAATCAAAAGTTCTTCTAGGTTTGATCAGAGTATATTTGTTCAGTTATTCAGTATACAATTGCAGGAGAGGGTTTACACTTGGATCACCTTCATCTTCTCCCACATTTGTTTCAGTATCTTGCAATAGCCAGAGGTCGTACATCTCCTTGCTTTGGCATGTTCCCTAACAAGAGGCGTGGTGATTCTTGAGGCAAAACGCCTCCCTTTTGGTCTGTTTCTCAGTTGGATCTTGTTGTGACCTTTTCACACATCGCCCCATTGCAAATGGGGACCCCCTAATTTTTGCTTCGTTTGGGTCTTTTGGCTTGATTTTGGTTGGTTTTCCTATTGTCTGTCTCTTGTTTTGTCTATCTTTCTAGGGATGTGCCCGTCTGAATTGAAATTTTGGCTAAGTTTGAGAAATCAAGGTTTGCTTTCTTCATGCCAGTTTGAAGTTGATTCGAGTGAGCAAATTGAAATCTGAGCCTGACACTACATCCAGAGCACCTTAAGCCGCTTGCCATCAAACTTTAAGCTAAATCTGACAACTTGCTATTTTTAGCAGTCCAGACTTCAGAGGCTATTTCAAGGGTTTGCATGTGAAGTTTCAAATGCATGTCTGGTTTTTCAAAACCTTCGCGATGGTATAACATGCAAATCGAGATGTTGACTTTCAATGATTCAGGCTTCAGAGGCTATTTTTGGGGTTTGCATGTGAAGTTTTTCGATGCATGTCTAGAGAATATTTCTGAGTTTTCTGAAACCTTCGCGGTGATGTAACATGCAAAGCAAGATGATGACTTTCAACGATTCAAGCTTCGGAGGCTATTTTTAGAGTTTGCATGTTGGAGTCTTCAACGCATGTTTGGATATTCTTTGTGGGTTTTTCAGGAGCTTCACAATGATGTAACATGCAAACCAGGATCAAGACCTTTTTTGCAGAGTTGTCTTCGAGAGCAAATTTTAGAGTTTGCATGCAGGATTTCTCAGCGCATGTCAACATATTCTTTATGGGTTTTCCAAGAGCTACGCAACAAGGTAACATGCAAGCAGAGTTGGTCACTTTTTCAGACACTATTTTTAGCAGGATCACTCTAGTAGCTAGCCAACACTTCAACGTCACTAACAGAGTGACATGCAACAAAAACGGAGTCAAACGGATATCATTTTAGCAACATGCAAGTCAAATTAGGGTTTCCAACTTAGGGACCTAAAATGAGGGGTCAAACACCAAAATCTTTGAAAACTGATGTATCCCATTGCGATCAGTATCTTTCAAGGAGTCCACTAGTAAAATTTGAAGGCAATCTAAGCACTTACTATTTATAGTAAGTCACTTCTCAAACAAGCTATAAATAGCAGGTCAACATGAGACGCCAGTGTGAACAGGCCAGTCAACCCATGAGGATCACGTCAATCAGATTTCAAGTTAAACGGAGTTGCAGAAGTCCTGAAACCAAGCAGTTACTATAAATAGTAAATCACCTCCAGAAACAGGCTATAAATAGCAGGTCGACACAAGATGGCAATGTGAAGGGGTCAATTAGATCATGAGGATCCGGTGGCAAAATTTCAAGTTAATCCAAGTTGCAGAAGTGTGAGAACCAGAGTATTTGCTAAAAATAGTAACCCAGAGTAAACAAGGGCAGGCGAGCATAAGGAAAAGTGGTTAAGTCTGAAAATGGAAGTTCATTACCTCAAATGCACCCAGTTTGGGGAGGCATGGAGAAAATTGTTAAGTCACAGTTGGAATTCCTGCAGGACCCCTCAAATGCGCCCAACTTGAGCAAGTGATTGAAAATTTCTAAGGCATGAGCAAACTAGAAGTACCCCTGTCAAAATGCGCCCATCATGTGGGGAGGAGTTGATAAAAAAATTCTAATTCATTCAAAATGGAAGCTCAGCCTCCCAAATACGCCTTAAAAAGCTGAAGATGGATGAAAATTTTGCTAAGGCATGAAAAATGGAAGCTTTCCTAGGTAAATGCGCCCAAGTTGAGAGGAATGGCTTGTGATTTGACTAAGTGTTGAAAATTGGAAGCTCAGCCTGCTAGATGCACCTAACCTTGAAGAGATGTGGTGAAAATTTAATTGAGTCCTCAAAACTTGAAGCTCCTACCTCCATATGTGCCCAAGGAGAAGAGGGGCCTCGAAATTCTTCTAAGTGTTTGAAACTTGAAGCTCAGCTAGCCAAATGCGCCCAAGAGCTAAGAAGGCTAGGGGAGAAAAAAAAGTTTAAGTGTTGAAACTTGAAGTAGGCCTAGTTAAATGCGCCCAACTTGCATGGAGAGCTTGGAGAAATGTTAAGTGTTGAAAAGTGAAAGCTTAGACCTCTACATGCGCCCTTGAAGAGAGAGATGCTTGGAGATTTTGCTAAGTGTTTGAAATTGGAAGTACCTCCATATGCGCCCAACAATCTTGAAATATTCCCATTAATTTTTTCCCAAAATTAACATTCAAATCAGCAACCAAACGCTGATTAGCATTAGCTCCAAAATGTAAACCAGCAAAGAAGATAACTCTAACCAAGAATGTTCACCAAGGTCCCAATGTGGGCGAGGTGATAGCATATGGTCAGAGGATTGTTAGGCATAAACAGAGCTGAAAGTACAATTCATCTGCAGGTGCAGGCATCCACAAGCGATGGGAATACTCCACTTATTCAGTGGGTGAGTTTACAACAATTATTATGCGGCAAGCCAGCCTTTAAATCCACTCTTCCACTTATTAACATGGGGGGAATACTGTCCACACCACTTATAACGTGGGGGGAAATTACAAACAAGATATATGTTTATTCTAAAACTCAACCACTCAATTGTGGGAGTGTAAAACAGATATAAAATTGCAGCAAGTAAAGGAAGAGCTGTTAGTACTACTAACTAGCTTTACAAAGAATAAGAATAGCTGCAAATAGAATAGATAATCTTGCAAGAACATTAAACAGTTAGAGTATCACTTCCTCTAACATTTACAATGATATAAGATGAAGAATTGAAGCTCAAACCAGCAAGTACAATTATTTAATAAGTCTGATATAGAAACAATGTTAACAGAAAATCAGAGCAGCAACCTGTACATCAATGAAATACTCATAACTCTTTCAAATTACCTCTGAATGAGCTGAAACGAAGTGCAATGACTCACTAGGAGGTTGGCGCCCAATTTGCAATGATAAAACAGCATCTAAACTCAGCGATTAATTTATGCACAAATCCCAATGCTCTCCAAAAAGGTACGGCCTCCTTACAAGGGCGATTTTTGCTTGATAAAATCTAAAACTTGGAATTAAATTCTGATAACCTCCAAATATGGTCGCCTCTATCATAAAAATGCAATGATCAAGTACCCAGAACCAAATAAAATTCATACTAAAAGCTATATACAAAAATCACTTTCAGCCATGATAAACCAGCAACATGAAATCTGGAATAATCTCACCAAAACTCCACAATAATGCTCAATATGTACTTCTGGATGAAGCACACTCTCAGTCCACCACCTAGGGAACCATAGTTTCAGGCCCGAAGAGTGGAGTAAATTTGCTAAGCTATCCCTTAGCCGGATTCTGGATTCATTCTAGCAGCGTAACTTTGCTCTTAAAAAATATGCATAATCAGCTCATCATAAAACATCAATATATAGGCTTTAGTTGGCAAATGAAGCAACAAGAGACTCTTCAAATTCCAAGAAGTTGAATCACTTCAACTTCCAAGAGGGATGCCACCTTTTAGCAATTTACTTTTTAAAATATTAAAATATCATTCAACTTCCCCCTTAGGCGTCCATTTCCATATTGCAACAATAAAGCATTTATTAAATAATTAAATGCTCACTTGACCCCTTAATGTCCCCTTCTTTAAAACAACTTGAAGTCATCAAGCCTAGGCGTGGGGTACAACTTCAAGACATAAAAATTGACTAAGTCTGAAACTCAGTCCAAGAAGATAACCAAATACAATGCCCAAGCTGCAACTGATGAATTGCTAAAAATAGCAAACTGACAAATGCCAAACTGAACCAAGTTGATGATGATGCTTCTGCCAAAAATGAACTTACTAAAAATAGCAAATGCCAAAAATAGTAAGTTAACTTCAAAATCAACAGAAAGCCAAACTGACCAACCAAACTGAACTGCAACTGATTGAGTTGCTGCTAGAATAATACTGCCCAAAGATAAACTTACCAAAAATAGCAAATTGCTATAAATAGTAAGTTTGCAAAACCTCATCTGTACGCCAACTGAGCAGTAAACAAAACTTACTAAAAATAGTAAGTGTTTCCAAATATCATTTGAGCACAAACTGGGCAGCCATCATGACTTCCTATAAATAGTAAGTCCCCGGAAAGGATGTCAGAATCAGATGCATGTTACATCACCCTGGAGGTCTCTGAAAACCTAGAGAAACCCACAAACCTTTTACATGCAAACCCTCGAAAAAGCATCTGAAAGAGGAAACCCTAATTTTCTGCTTCAACTTAGCCTACGGATTTCCGAAAATAGGCTAAATCCAATTGAAGAGCGTAGGGCTAAAATGGGGACATTACAAATCCATGATGACTCAAAATTCTTCTAAGGCAAGAAAACTTGAAGTAAGGACCCCTAAATGCGCCTTGACTTGGAGATGCCATTGGAAAAAATTCTAAGGCATGGAAATTAAAACCACAACACCCCAAATGCGCCCAGAAACAAGAGCAAGGTAAGAAATTTTCTAAAATGAAACTAGAAGGGATGAAATATGCCCAAGTGCCAGGAGGTTGGTTTAAAAACTTTTCTAAGGCAATAAAATGGAAGTATGGGAAGCTAAATGTGCCCTTGAAAGAAGGTGGCTATAAGAAATTTTCTAAGTCTGGAAAATTGAAAGTACAACCTCCTAAATGTGCCTAAGCTTGAGGGGCGGGTAAGAAATCGCCTAAGTGTTGAAAATTGAATTCTCAAGGGTGGAGATGCGCCTAAATCAAGAGGTGGAGATAGAAAATATTCTAAGTTTCACAAAATGGAAGTAGAGGTCCTTAAATGCGCCTTAGCAACCTGAAGCAGTGGAAACTTTTCTAAGTGTTGAAAATTAAAAGTGTGAGGGTGGAAATGCGCCTAAGTCAAGAGGTGAAATTGAAAAGTTTCTAAGGCGTAGCAAAATGAAAGTTAGACCACTCAAATGTGCCCAGAGTGAAGAGAGATGCTTTGAAAATTTTCTAAGTAATGAAACTAGAAGACACACCTAGATGCACCCTATCAACTGGAGATAATGTGTTTGAAAATGAAAGTGCACAGTGTCAAATGCGCCCTAGGAAGGTTGAAGGGTAGAGAAATATCTTCAAGGAAGAGAAATCAAGGTGAGAAGTTTTCTAAGGGAGAAATGAAACACCACCATCCCAATTGCAACATCAAGATAAGAAATTTGCAGAGTCCATCAAATCCGCCCATGATGAAGGTTGTAAAGAAGGAAAAGTCTACGGGAGAAAACAATGAATGAGGCCAATCAGACCTTGGAAATCAAAATGTCAGGATTAGGTAAGTGAAATGAATTTATACTATAAAGCGTTCTGATGCTCTTCTCTTTATCTATTTTGCAGGATGAATGTCGGGGCCAGAGCACGATGACTCGAAGCAATGAAGCAAGTAATCCAAGATGATATTACAACCTTGAAAGGAGATAAAGTTATGTGTTTCGAGCTCCTCCACGAGATCTCAGTTGCACCCAAAACATGAAGGAAGATGTTGGAAGAAATGGCTAAGTGTTGAAACTCCTCCACATGGATCTGAATGTGCCCAACTTAGGTGAAGAAATGCTCGAGTCCAAGACCGGAAAATCCTTCAAGATCCGGATGAAAGAAAAGATGAAGTACCAAGCGTTGAAGATCATCCTCAGGTACTAAAGTATACCTAAGATGCAGCGGTAGCAAGGAGAAAAATCACCATCAAACAAGAGAAAGAAGTTGCAATCTTGGAGTTTCAGGTTGAGAACGTGCCTGCCATGCCGATTGAAGCTATGTTGGCCAGTTTGCAATCAGAGAGAACAGTGGGAACGCGTTCCTGGACGGGAATCTTCTAGAAAGGTGTTGGACATTAATTGCTCATTTATTACCCCACTCTTATTGGTGGCAGTTTTTAGGGTTAGGGTTTATGTGGCTCAATCTAAGCCCTTCCTTGTAATTGAATCTGAGCGGTCCATTGGACTAGGCCAACTATAAAAGCGCCCCACCCCCCTCATTTGTAATTCATTAGAGTAGAGATTAGAATAGAGAGACAGCTAGGTGATAGCTTAGTGATAGCATAGTTTGATAACATAGTATAGTTTGGAGAAGAAGGAAAGTTTTTCCTTTGAAAACTTTGTAAGAAATTGTTGTGAACACTCTCTCAATAAAAAGAGTTTTCGTTGATGATGATTCTGTCTTTTGTTGTGAGCAACTAGCAAGGTTTCTTCATCCTTTCGATTCAAGTAGAATCTTAAAGTAGAATAAATTTCATTTCATGCAAGTAGATGCTAGTTGTGGAATGTGGCGTTTGATTCGAGCAAGCTTCGTCTATCCATACCACTAGTGTGTTCGCTGATGGTGAATTCGCCTTGTGTGGTCAACTGGGACATTGCAGATTTAACTTCATTTGTGATTCACATGTTGGTATGCGTCGTTGTGACGGTGTCTTCGTGTGGAATTATGATCTGAATACCTTTGGTTACTCCCCTGAAGATTGCACCAGTTTTGTGGAGGTTGTCCGAAGCGAGGCAAAGCAAAGCTCGGTTGAAGTCTGCGAGAATTGATCGCCATGTCCCACGCCTTAGAGTAGATTAGAACCTTCTTATCCCTACCACCATTTAAATTCAGTACTTTTTGGTTAGTTTAGGAAACAAGAGCTTTCTAGACAAACCTTTCAAACATTCAAATTCCTTTCTCCACTGTTGAACAATTTTATAAGTCCCCTTGAAATACCAGCAAAATCACATCGAGCCAATTGAGACTATCCACTGCGTGAAGGAACCTTGGAGTTGAATGCATGATCTTTCTAGCAATCTTAGCATGCAGGAGATTTTGTTCAAGAGAGGATAGAGTCGTCGTTGATAACTTTATTTTGTGTTGGTGCAGTCACAAAAAACACATCAACAGATCCTTGGCGTACCACCTTCTCAGTTCTTATTCTTCAGTTACACTGTGGGAGAACACAGATCTGAGACCCTAGTGTGCTTTCAGGCCATTTCCAGCCATTATTGCCTAGCAAGCTTGATAATTTCTTATTTAAATAATCTAGAGGACTTCGGGTACGTTTATTGTTTGTAAATTCATTGTATGTACTGCCAATCTTAATTTACAGTACCAGTTGAGCAATTAATTCAAGAATTTTACTTTTATCTGCATTTATATGTTGTGCGCCCCTTCTCTTATGTCTAGAAATTTCTCTAAAAAACTTAAAAACACAAAAAAATAAGCAGAAAACTACAAGGGTTAAGTTGGAGCCAGTTGGGCTCATCTTAGTGGTATCAGAGCTCATAATCTTGCCAACCTGTTGGGGTTAATATCATATGCATTCTCATAAAGGTAGATATAACAGCTACTATTCACGCAGGAGGCCTGGTAGTTAGAGGAATCAGTTTGAGGATTATCCCTTTGACAATCCATTCGAAGAAATGGGTGACAAAGAAGAGACTGGGGAACCTCACAATCGAGCTCAGAATGAGGACAGGGAGACCCAAGACATTCTGAGAGGCCTAGTAGCAGGACAGGAACAAGTGGCTAACGCACTGCAGCAGTTGAGCATAGCAGTGCAACATTTGACTGTCCAGAGGAGACCATAGGAACAGGAGGAAGACGGCAGTGTGCATGGACATCCACGCCAGAGAGTCACTCCTACATGCACCTATGAGAGACCCACACGTCCTATCTTTGCCAAGTGTGATCCAGTTGATGGCAACATGGAGGAGGGAGAAGGTGACACGTGGTCTTCACAGATAACATGTGACATTACATGATGAATGGGAAGCTTGCAATCCCCATTTTCATACGCTCTTCTTTAGTATAGCCTATTTCAGGAAATCCATTGAGTTGATCAAAAGTGAAATTAGGGTTTCCTTGCTTGGAAGGTTTGTGGCATTTCTAGGTATTTACTATTTTTAGTAAATACTAATTTTGGCAGTGGTTCAGTTTGTCGCTTTCATTAAGTCTTGCTTCCAACCTTACGCTTTCTGTTGGTTTTGAGGTAAACTTACTATTTTTGGCAGTGGCTATTTCTAGTAAGTCTAATTTTGGCAGTGGCATCATCAGCAGTTCAACTTAAGTCATCTTGTTATCCATCAGTCTCAGTTTGGCTTTGGGTTTGGTTTTCTCCTTGGACTGAGTTTCAGACTTAGTCAATTTTCATGTCTTGAAGTTGTACCCCACGCCTAGGCTTGATGACTTCAAGTTGTTTTAAAGAAGGGGACATAAAGGGGTCAAGTAGACATTTAATTATTTAATAAATGCTTTATTGTTGCAATATGAAATGGATGCCTAAAGGGGAAGTTGAATGATATTTTATTATTTCAAAAGTAAAAGGCAAAAAGGTGGCGTCCCTTTTGGAAGTTGAAGTGATTCAACTTCTTGGAATTTGAAGAGTTCTTGTTGCTTCATTTGCCAACTAAAGCTTATATATTGCTGCTGTTTGAAGAGCTGATTATCCATGAATTTATGTTAATGTTATGCTGTCGAAATGACAACTTGGTTTTTACTTCGAGGGATGCTTACCTCCTAGTTTCAATCCAATTTCGTGTTTGAAATACAACACCTAGTTGGTTTTCATTGCTGCTTCTCATCCAGACTAGCAGATTGAGCTCAACAGTTGAAGTTTTTAATGATATTTCCAGTTTTGAAGTTGCTGATGCAGTCACAGCTGAAAGTGGTTTTTGCATACAGCTTTTTGTGTGAATTTAATTTGCTTGTGGGTACTTTTCCAATCCATTCCTACACCCAAGGCGACCATCTTTGGAGAGTTTCAGATTTTAATTTTGAGTTGTTGATTTTTACTTGTCAAAATCGCCCCTCATGAAGGCCGTACCATTCTTGCTGCATTGGGATTCGTGTAAGAATTAAATTACAAGTTTTTGTTGCTGTTTCTTCATCTAATGTTGGGCGCCTATCTTCCAGCAGCTCATTGGTTTTTGTTTCACACAAAACGGAGGTATTTTGAGTGAGTTATGAGTATTTTTCTGATTTCCAGTTTGCTGATATGAATTTCCAGAACTCGGGATTTTACATCAGATTTATAAGTTTCCAGTTTTAATCATATTTCAGTCATTGGAAAGCAAAGAATATTGTTGGAATTCATTCTTATCTCCTTATCTCATTTCTCTATCATTGTAATTCATGTTTTTGCAGTCATTTTGAATTGTAAGGTTCTGATTAGTAGTACTAATCTAACCCATTATTATTGCTGCAACTACTTGATTAAATTCTCATTAAATTACCCCTGGATGGTTTACCGCCAGTGTGGATAATCTGTTTGTAACATTCATATACCCACTTTCATAGTGGAGAATCCCCACAGTGCTGTGGATGCCCGCCGCAGCGGATGAATTGTTTTTAAATGTAATCTTTTCCCCCCACTGTTTGGTGGTAGTGTGGAAATGTTCTTCATGGCTAGTTATCCGCCTATCAGTTAATGTTCTTCATGGCTGGTTATCCGCCTATCAGTTTTTAAAATTTAAAATTCAACACTCCGTCATATGTTAGCACCTCGCCCTCAGTGGGATCTTGAGTGCACATTCTTGACGTTGAGTAGTTTTCATTTCAAGTTCAGTTTTCAGTTTGATGCTAACACTAATCCAGTTAACTATTGCTGGTTATGTGTGTTAAATTCATCGAAAAGGTGGTTAGCATATTTCAAAGCTTTACCCCAATGAGTTCAGGATCACCTGAATTTTGATAGATTCATGAGTCAAAAGAGAGAACATGGAAGGAATCAAGTTGATAGGAGGCCTAGAGATAACAGAAACAATGATCTGAGGCAGGCAACCAATAAACTCACTCTTCCTATTTTTGATGGCAAAGGTAGAGTCACTACTAGAGCTTGGATTAGCAAGCTTGATACCTTTCTGACTTTACATCCGATGGCGGAGGATGATGCCATCAAATTCTTAGCATTACATTTGGATGGTGTAGCCCATGATTGGTGGCACCACGGAATGGTTACTCTACAACATGACCAGATTACTAGCTATCAGGAATTCATAGATAGACTTGTGGAAAGATTTGACAAAAAAAATCCCGAACTGTATTTTAGAGACTTAGCACAGCTCAAATAGTTAGGTAGCCTAGAGTCTTATATTAGTGAGTTTCAAAGGATCTCGGTTATGGTAACAAGGATTTCTAAGAGAAGGCTGGTTATACTCTTTGTTGAGGGGCTTTACGAGCCAATGAAGGGATGGATCAAGGCTTTCGATCCCCCCACTTTACAGGGAGCTATGAGGAAAGCTCATAGCGTGGAACTTACTACTTCACGTAGTAAGTCCAATTCAGAACCCTCTTCATCGCAAAGTAGCAACACATTAGAAGATGTTGATACCAAAAAATCAGACAATGTTGAGCAAAAGAAGAAATTTGCAGCCCCTTTGGATAGGGAAACAATCAACAATTTGCACATAAAGAGGCTATGCTTTTCCTGTAAGGGTCCGTATGACCTTAACCATGATTGTCCCCTCAAGCCTAAAGGACAAAATATGGAGGTATTTTGAGGGAGAAGATATGACTGATTTTTCAGACCAGCAAGCTGTTCCAGAGGATACAAGAGCTGAAAACTCAAAAATTGAAGTTGAAACTGAAGGAGACTTGGAACCACTAGAAGCTCACATGTCTAGCATGCGAAAGGAAGGCTCTTTCAAGTTACGGGGACTCTTGGCTGGCCAAAGAGTCATCTCCTTGCTCGATACAGGTGCAACACATAACTTCATTGATGCACAGTTGGTGGAAAGATGTGGAATTCAAACTCAAGAGTTTGAAGGAATAAGAGTAAGAGTTGTTGATAGTTACATTCACAAGTGTGAGAAGATGGTACCGGATCTGCCGATGAAACTCAATAACTGTGACTTTACAGCAGATTTTTATGTGGTGAACATGGGAGACATTGAAGTGATTCTTGGCATGAAGTGGCTTCATGCGATTGGAGAGTTCACTCTCAACCTTCGTGAGATGGAGATGAAATTCAAGGTTGATAGGGTTACTCATGTGCTTAAAGCCATCAAGGACAGTAACTTAAAAGTAATTACCATCAGAAGAATGGAGAGGTTGGTTCGACATTCCATTCTTAGGATGAGAGGTGCAGAGAGCAATTTTTAGCATCCAACTTTGAGTTTGCTTGAGGACAAGCAAATTCGGGGAGGGCAGACTATAATGTCCCCATTTTAGTCAGTTATCAGGAGCAGTTGAGTTAGCCTATCTCTTGGACCCTCGTAGGCTGACAGGACTTGGTTAGAGGGTCAGTGTTTGTTTTGGTGGGTATTGCCATTCCCACCTCTTTCACCTCAGTATTGGTACCAGTGCAAGCAGATGGAGTTCAGTGTTCGTCAGCTTCTGACGGCACAACATTATACTGAGTTTGGAGGAAGTTATGAGTATTTTAGTGGTTAAGTTATGTATTTAACTTAAATGATTAAATATAAAGTCAATTTGACTTTATAAGAAAAAACGCCACTTGAATATAATATAAGTAATAAAAGGTTACTTTATAAAGTGATATTAAAATCACTTAAACACCCAAGAAAGTGCGCCCAAGTACTTTTGGGGAAACTATTGAGAGTAAGTTAAAATACATTTAAATGTATTTTAAAGGAGGAAATCGTACTTTCTTGGATTGTGTGCCTTTTTGTGAGTATAAGGCAATGCATTGCAAGTCGACCTAATATCTGATTATCATTTGACATTGCAATTTCTTATTTTCTCTATGAATTGTCTGAGGGCAAGGGTTACAAAGAAACTTCATTGAAGAACGAGAAATCTTCATTGGATCTATGATTGTGAGGCTGTGAGACACCAGCTAAATGATTGCCATTGATGAGAGCTTCAATTAGAAGTTCTTCTGGGTTTGATCAGAGTATATTTGTTCAGTTATTCAGTATACAGTTGCATGAAAGGGTTTACACTTGGATTGCCTTCATCTTCTGCCATATTTGCTTCAGTATCTTGCAGTAGCCAGAGGCAGTACATCTCCTTGCTTTGGCGTGTTCCCTGAGAAGAGGCGTGGTGATTCTTAAGGCAAAACGCCTCCCTTTTGGTCTGTTTCTCAGCTAGATCCTTGGCATACCACTTTCTTAGCTCTTATTCTTCAGTTAAACTGTGGGAGAACACAGATTTCAGACCCTAGCGTGCTTTCAGACCATTTCCAGCCATTGTTGCTTGGCAAGCTTCATAATTTCTTATTTAAATAATGTGGACTTCGGGTACATTTATTGTTTGTAAATTCATTGTATGTACTGCCAATCTTAATTTACAGTACCAGTTGAGCAATTAATTCAAGCATTTTACTTTATCTACATTTATATGTTGTACGCCCCTTCTCTTCTGTCTATAAATTTCTCTAAAAAACTTAAAAACACAAAAAGATAAGCACAAAACTACAGGGGTTAAGTTGAAGCCAACTAGGCTCATCTCAATATTATAAGATTTTGGGCCACTTAATAGACGTCTTCATTTGGATAGAATTGTGTCATGGACACGTCCCAAGTTGGAGATATGACCACTAGCCACTTTGAGTATAAATGAATCTGCCAGTTTAATCTATATGGTTAATAAGAAAATGCCAGGTCCGTTGCACATTACAGAGATACAAGATTCTTACATGACTCCAGTAGAACATTGTATGAAATAAATTGTTAAGAGTAGTATTCCAGGAGTAATGAGAAACGCATTTGGTAATTACCTGTGAGGTACCCTACTGGTTCTAACTTTGCCTCTAATGCTAAAACTATATTATTTTTGCATTTTCTATTGTTTTGATGGATTTTTGACAAATAATAAAGAAGTTGCCACGCAAGAAAATATACTAAAACTGAATAAACAAGTAACTATGGAGTAACTGCAATTATGTTAAGAATCTGGCAATTGCTATAAGTAAATCTTATTCAACAAAACATACTCAGAGGTCCTCAACTTAATTAAATAAGAAACTTCTGGATCAAGCCAGGCAATACAGAAAACTAACATATCAAATTGCCTAACTCCAAATACTGATTTCTCCCTACTGGAAATTGGATCAAATGCCCTAATAGTGCTAGGTGCCCATGATGAAGCAACTAGATGCCAAAAAAGAAAGGCGTTTCTACCTCCTTGTTCACACGTCCCAACTAGGAGCAAGCACGCCTCCCAATGATGAAGTACAGCCAGCAATGAATAGTGTACAGCCAGCGTATGGGTGTGAATGGCTGAGGAAAGAAAGCGTCCCAACTAATAAAGCCCTTTCCTTTATTGAAAACTGCTAAATAACTAAATAGTAAATCTGTTGCAGGCACAAATGGACTCCAGAATGAAGCCCTCTCTGTAGCAATGATTCAGCTAGTCTTTCACAGCTTCAAGATTGCAAGACACTGAAGAATTGCCACTCTCCAATGGATGAAAATTGTTGAAACCCTTCTCAGGCACACTTCAAAGAAGCCAAGAAATAATGTCAAATGATCAATTCTGAATGAGGTCGACTTGTCTCTTGCCTCTTTTATATTCTCCTCAAAAAGGCACGATTTTCTCTTGAAAAGGTTTTAATACATTTAAAATGTATTTAAGACACTTCATAGTCTTTTAAAATAAATCATTTCACTTAAGCGTACCTTTTTGTTTTGCCTTTTAATTTCACTTTATTAAATTAAGTGGCTCACTTTTATAAAGTTAAAATATAACTTTATAATATTCCTTTTAATAATTAAATATCACTTAACCACTTAAATATTAATATCTCCCTCAAAACTCAGTATTTTGACGTGTCGTCAGAAGCTGGGGTCAACATTATATAACCCCCATGTGTCCAGGTGCCCTAACTAAAAATAGTATCACTGCCAGATTGACCTCAAACTAAGCCAAACACTTATCTGCAAAATCCTGGAACTAAACCAAATACTGAACTCTGGAAATGGAGTGACAACAACTTCCATCAACTACCATTGAGACCCTCTATCCAAACATATTAGCCTATGAGGATCCAAGTAATAGGCTAACCCATTTGCAATTGATACTGACTAGAGTGGGGACATTACAGTCCGCCCTCCCTGAATTTGCTTGTCCTCAAGCAAACTCAATGTTGGATGCTGTAAAATGCTCTCGCTCTCCCAAGTAGCATCCTCTGTCGACAGATCTCTCCACTTAACCAAATATTCCCTAATAACCCATCTCCGAAGATGACGCTCTCGGGAATCCAAGATGGCCTCAGGTACTAATATCAACTTCCCCTAATCATCCAGGGGTAGTAGGTCTGAAGAAGGAACTATATGTTGTCCCAATGCCTTCTTGAGGCATGACAGATGGAACACATTGTGCACCTTACTGTCTACCGGTAAATCTAACTCGTAAGCCACCTTGCCAACTCGCCTAATAATCTTGAATGACCAATAATAGTGTGGCTTGAGTTTCTCCACGCCCCTCTTCCTAAGAGTGGACTGTCTATAGGGTTGCAGCATCAGATACACCATATCTCTGATCTCAAATGATCGCTCGACCCTCCTCTGATCAGCATATTGCTTTTGTTGATTCTGAGCCTTCTGAATGTTCTCACGAAGGGCTCTCATGATATCCCAGTTCTCCTGTAACAGATCCCCAACACTAGGTACTCTGCAATCGCTCAACAATAAATCAAGGAAACTAGGCGCATCATAGCCATACAAAGCTCTGAAAGGTGTCATCTAGATAGTCATATGATAAGTGGAATTATAGCAGTACTCACAAAGATGCAACCATTTCACCCAAGCCTTTTGTTGCCTAGAAATGTAGTTCCGCAGGTATCCCTCCACCCATTTGTTGACAATCTCTGTTTGACCATCAGTCTGGGGGTGGTAGCTAGTGCTCGGAGTAAGCTCTGTCCTGCATAGTCTGAATAACTCCTACCAGAAATGACCCATGAACCTACTGTCTCTATCACTGACAATACTCTGAGGTAACCCATACAATCTGAATACCTCATGAAAGAATAGATCTGCTACATATGTAGCTGAATAGGTAGTGGTGATCGGGAAGAAATGTGCATACTTGGTCAACCGATCTACCACAAAAATGTTCTCTCCCTTGAGCTTTCGGCAAGCCCGTAATAAAATCCATTGACAAGCATTCCCACTTCCTCTCAGGAATAGGAAGCAGCTGAAACAACCCAACAGGGCAAGTATGCTCTTGCTTGTTTTGCTGACAAACAAAGCACTCCATGACATAATGAAGAACATCAGTTTTGAGACCCTTCCAAGTGAATCTCTCCCGTACCTGCCTATAGGTCCTAAAGTATCCGGGATGACAAACCATGGATGAATCATGGAAAGTCCTCAACACCTTGTTCCTCACATCTAAACCTAGGACTAAGAATATTCTCTCTTTGTAAATGATGAGGTCATTCACAAGAGAGTACCTGCTGTCCTATACTGTCCCATCAATAATGCCAAAAGCCCACAGATTCTTGGCATACTCTACTATGATTAAGTGACTCCAATCCTCTGAAATCTCTGCCATGGAGCTCAAATGGGGACGGCAAGATAAGGCGTCAGCAACAACGTTTTGAGTCCCTTTAACATAGGAGATGTCAAAATCATAAGAATGTAACTTGCTAACCCATTTATGTTGACGTTCATTTAGATTCCGTTGTCCAAGGAAATGCCTCAAGCTATTATGATCAGTTTTGACACAACTTACTGCCAACCAGGTACTGCCTGAACTTGGCCATTGCATGTATGATGGCCAACATTTCCTTGTCGTATATACTGTAGCTCCTCTCAAGACCCCTTAGCTTCCTGCTCTCAAAAGCTATAGGGTGACGGTCCTGCATAATTGCTGCACCAATACTGTCTCCACAAGCATCACAATGAAGCTCAAAAGGCTTGGTGAAATCCGGCAAAGCTAGAACTGGACATGTAGTCATCAACTGTCTGAACTTCTCGAAACACTCTTGTGCCTGAGGTGTCCAAACAAATGCTCCCTTCTTAGTCAAATCTATAAGTGGTGCAACGTGCTGCGAGAATCCACTAACAAACCAACGGTAGAAGGCACATAACCCCACAAATCCCCTAAGCTAAGTCAAAGTCTCAAGAGTAAGTCAATCAATAATGGCACGAACCTTATCAGGGTCCATGCGAACTCCCTTTTGGCTAATTATGTGACCCAAATATAGAAGCTCTACCATGCCCAACACATACTTGGACTCCTTGGCGTCCAAGGACTCCCTATCAAGTAAGCCCAAAACAGTGTCTAGGTGAACCATGTGCTCCTCCCAAGATTTGTTGTAAACCAAAATGTCATCAAAGAACAACAAAACAAATTTCCTCAACTGAGAGTGGAAAACCCTATTCATAGTAGACTAAAAAGTAACCGGTGCGTTGGTTAAGCCAAAGGGCATAACCAAAAAATCAGTGTCCATAATAACATCTAAATGTAGTCTTCTCAACATCCTGCTCTTTGACTCTAATCTGGTGGTATCCTGTTCTCAAATCTATCTTGGAGAAGTAACAAGCTCTATGAAACTCATCTATCAACTCATCGATGCGAGGAATGGGATACCTATTCTTAATTGTCCTCTTGTTCAACATCCGGTAATCAATGCACATCCTGAGTGTACCATCTTTCTTCTTCACCAAAACAACAGATGAAATGAAAGGAGACTTACTCGGCCTTACATGTCCCATAACTAAAAGTTCCTTGATTGTTTTCCCAATTTCGTCCTTCAAACGCTTTGGGTGTCGGTAAGGTGTAATCATAATGGGTTTGGTGCCCTCTTCCAACTCAATGATGTGCTCTATGCCTCTATCAGGAGGTTTACCATGTGGTATGTCACCGAATACCTTTGTATGCTTAACTCTGAGCTCCTGAACATCTGGATGATAGGGTGTTTTGTGCTGCTCCTCATACGAAGGTATCAACTTACACTTTGCTGCCCACTCTACCATGTCATGTCTAATAAGTCTCTCCATTCTCCTAAGAGTGACTACCTTCAAGTTGTTGTCCTTAATGGCCTTAAGTACATGATTTGTCCCGTCAACCTTGAATTTCATTTCCATATCTCTAAGGTTGAGTGTAAATTCTTCAATTGCATGAAGCCACCTCATGCCAAGGACCACATCAATGCCTCCCATATTAACCACATAAAAATCTGCTTTAAACTCATAGTTATTGAGTTTCATAGGCAGATCCAGAATCATTCTCTCACATTTGAGAGTAACCATCAGCAACTTTTACGCTTATCCCTTTAAACTCTTGAGTTTGAATTCCACGCTTTTCCACTAACCGTGCATCTATGAAATTCTGAGTTGCACCAGTATCAAGCAAAGAAATGACTTTTTGACCAGCCAAGAGTCCACGCAACCTAAAGGAGCCTTCCCTTTGCATGTTAGACATATGAGCTTCCTATAGCTCCATTTCTCCTCCATTTTCAACTTCAATTTCTAAGTTTTCAGTCCCTGAATCCTCTTGATCAGCTTGCTGGTCTGTTATATCAGTCATGTTTTCTCCCTCATAAAAGCACTCCATATGCCTATTTTGACCCTTAGCCTTAAGAGGACAATCATAGTTTAGATCATAAGGACCCTTGCAATAAAAACACAACTTCCTCCTGCGCAAATCATTAATTGTTTCCCTATCCAAAGGGGCTGCAAATTTCTTCTTTTGATCAATATTTTCTAATTTCTTTGGATCTGATTTGTTGTCATTATAGGATGAGGATGGTTTTGAATTTGAGTTGAACTTACTACGTGGAGCTGTAAGTTCCATGCTACAAGCTTTCCTCATAGCTTCTTGCAAGGTATGGGGATCAAAAGCCTTGATCCAACCCTTCATAGGTTCATAAAGACCCTCTACAAATAATATGACCAACCTCTTCTCTGAGATACCTATAACCATGACCGAAAGCTTTTGAAATTCACCAATGTAAAATTCCAAACTGCCCATTTGTTTTAGCTGAACTAGATCTCTGAAGTACAACTCTAGATCTTGTTTGTCAAAATGCTCAACTAACCTGTCAGTGAACTCCTGATATGTATTGATCATACGGTCATGCTGCAAGGTAACCATCCCATGGTGCCACCAGTAATGGGCTACCCCATCCAAATGCAAAGCTAAGAAGTGAGAATTTAATGGCATCTTCTTCTGCCATAGGACGTAGGGTCAAGAAAGTGTCCAATTTGCTAACCCAAGCTCTAGCTGTAACCCTTCCGCTGCCATCAAAAGTGGAGAGTGTGAGCTTGTTGGTTGCATGTCTAAGATCATTGTTTTTATTCCTTGGTCTCCCATCAGTCTTGTTCCTGTTGTGTGTTAATGTTAGCAGCTTCGGGCGTCACTTCCAGCCACGACTTGAAGAAACAAAAATTGAATAATAGTCTTCAACTATTCAATTTATATGATGCCAATTTGTTGAGTGAATAGGCGCTTCACTTGACAAAATATTATATTTCATTTGGACCGACTCTCCTTGTAATTCGCACCATTATTTGTAAATACATTTTCATTATTGGCCGACCTTGTTCTTGAAGAGGTGCGACCTCTCCCACATTTTGTATATATATGAGTTCACTTCATTCCATCAAGGCATCGATTGCATTCATTCATTCATTAACAAGTGCGAGTTATAGAGAAGTGCGAATTGGTTCAAGAGCAGATCGAAGTTCTTCAAGGAGGCTGAATTCGATATCTAGAAAGAGCAAACTTATAATTTGTTATTGCATCAAGTTGTGGTGCTACTGTTTGGCCTTGTTATCGGCCTCATTGTAAAGGATATTGTTGTTTGAGATTCAATATATAAGTGATATATTGTTGCTGGGTTTTTCTCCCTCAAGTGGTGGGTTTTCCCAGGATATATGTTGTGTTTGTGTTTGAATTTGAATTAAAATCTGCTTATCTAATCTGATCATAAAACTAACATGGTATCAAAGCGGGTTTATGTGAAGATCCAATCAGATTTGTGAATTTCTTGGAAGAATTTAAGTGATTAAATTTGTTACACTGTCTGGTGGTCGTGTTCATTGTCTTTGGTCAATGTTATTGCCATTGATGGAGGCAAAGCTACAAATGCAAAAATAGGTGTCAAGAGTCTCCTTATGCTGAGATAAGTTGAGTGGAAGTTGTGCATCACTCAGAACTGAGACTCTGGCGCTAGCTGCATATCACACGGAATACACAGCTAGGAGTCGTGGTTATGTTATATCGGATGAATATCTGGTATCGAACGACACTATGTTCTCACAGAATTCAGGAAATCATATTATTGCAATCCCGTTTTTTTTCTTGGAAACCACTCACAACTTGCGTCACTCATACCGGAAGGCTCAGACGGCAACTCCATCATCGAACCACAACAGCAAATAAGTATTGCAGGAAAATGTCTAGCTTTGAGGACCTGACATCAGATTTGTGGGACATCGATTTGCTACAGCAGGCCCACAATTCCATCTTTGCCTACATTCAGTAAGTGCAAGAACGACATTGATAATTGCAAAAAATCTGGTGACCGACGGAAGATCATGATCAATTATTGTCTCTTTTGATAAATACGATCGTCTGTGGCAAGCTTCTCTATGTCGGAGGAGGTGTAGAAAAATATCATGATGAGTCTAAGATTGAGATCGAATCTAATACAAATGTCATTTGTATTAACCGTGAGATATTTTATCCCGTGAGGGGATAATTTCCTTATCGCGCCATATATATCCGATGTTAATTGGGCCAGTTAAAAGAGAACATCTTTCGATATTGATTAATGAGAATTCTCCATATGATCTGAGTCATCTGGAACTCCGTCTAGAAATGAGTCATTCATGTATGTGTGACATCGTGAGAAGATCAGATTCATCTTCTTCAGATGGGTTATTCTAAGAAATAATTCTATCAACTGCCACTGGTATTTTCTTGTGGTACCATCTGAACCAGTGGGAGAGGTCTTGTGCCTCCTTCAGGATTAAATCAAAATGCTTCAGGTACTTCTAGTGAGCAAGATCTCATGAAAGACAAGTGCAAACCTGTAAAGCGTTCAAGTGCAGCACTTAAGGAGATTATGATTAGTAGAGATAAGTATTCTTTGATTGTATCTTTGAATTCACCTTCTAGGCTGAAATTCAGTTTGCTAAGTTGTGCAAATCTGACATCGGTTATTTAAATCATGTGTGTTTAGTAAAGATCGTGGTTTCTCTTGAATAGTGATCACTGGGACAAGATCCTTTGGAGATACCACTATTCCTTTCAAATTGTGAAGATCTCTGAGTGCGACTCTAAGATGAAAAGAGAACTGCAATTTCGTTGTGATTGGATGGTCACATCGATACCATTCTCCATGTGCATGGACTATGATGATGCCTTGAGAGGCCTGGTTCTATGTTGAATATCCTGGCTGCATAATGTGTCTAAGAAATCTGAGTTGAGCAGATTGTATTTTGTTGTGCTAAGATTAGCGCTTTCGAGAGGAGTAAAAGATGGAAGAAAGATATATCATAATCAATAAAGATAAGTCCTATTATTTCTTTATTTTGATATTTTTGATATTTGCTACATATTTCACTTATAGTTTGATTCTTATATATAAACTATTATTAATCCTTTAAAATGCAGGTTGAATCGAGAAGCAATTGAATGAGTTTACTCAATGACATTCAGAGGGAGTTAAAATCTAAGGATTCTTTGCAATCTCTGTGGTAGGGATCAAGAAGGAGTTTTGTGACTCACTAAGATGAAGTGAAGGTTGCAGCGTTGCAAGGCCAATGCTAAAGTCCTTGGAAGACCTCTTCAGCTGCTGAGATCAAAATTGCACAAGACAGTCATCTGGATTTGATATTGGTCGCTCCGCAAACCTATTCAAAATGGAGCGATCTGGGATGAGGTTGAGGAGGACAATCCTAAACTCTCTACAGTACCAAAGGTGTGCACTGGAAAACATTTCTCTAAGGCAAGCGTTGCAGGCAATCTTGGACGAAGAAGTCAAAAGGTTGATGCAACTACTTGAAGATTCAGAGGGAGCCTACTGAACCTAAAGAAGATGGTGATCTAGTCGATCTTGGTTCTTTATGTTGATGATTTATTTCTTACTGGAGAAGATCACCTCATTATCAAATGCAAGGAGTTAGGTTCTGAATTTGAAATGGAGGATCTTGGAAGTTTGGCAGAGGCCTAATGAGATCATTCTGAGTCAAGGGACGTATACAATAGACATCCTAAAGAAATTTGGTATGATGGATTGCAAATCCATGTCTACACCTATGGAGACAAATTTGCAGAAGTTAAAAGAGGTTGCAGCTAGTTCAAATCTGGTGGATCCTACTATGTACAGGCAGTTGATTGGATTGTTGATGTATCTAGTCAAATACTAGTCCAGATATTTGCTATGCAGTAAGTGCACTTAGTCAGTTCATGTGTGAACCAAGGCAAATACATCTAGTTGCAGCAAAGCATATCCTAAGATACTTGCATGGCACAGTTGGGTATGGCTTGAAATATTCTTTTGGTGTGGTCTTGAAGCTGCATGGATATTCTAATTCTGATTGGGCAGGGTGTGTTGTTGATCAGAAGAGTACCTCTGGATG
Source organism: Sequoia sempervirens (assembly GCA_007258455.2). Classification (NCBI taxonomy): domain Eukaryota; kingdom Viridiplantae; phylum Streptophyta; class Pinopsida; order Cupressales; family Cupressaceae; genus Sequoia; species Sequoia sempervirens. The sequence goes on from VDFB02167546.1 coordinate 52,266, forward strand.
TTGCTTCAGTTTGGGGTATGTGATGATATCCTGGTGTAGCAGGAAGCAGTCTTCAGTGGCACTAAGCACTACAAAGTCCGAGTATATTGCAGCTTGTGTGGCAGCTCGAGAAGCAATGTGGCTTCGAAAGCTCCTTTAAGGATTGTTTGGACAATCGTTGGAGCCGACTGTCATCCATTGTGATAATCAAAGTTGTGTGAAGCTTTTTGTCAATCCAGTGTTTCATGACAAAACTAAACATCTTGATATCAAATACCACTATACCAGAGATATGGTATTGAGGAAAGCTATCCAGTTGAAGTATATTAGCACTGATGAGTAGACGGCCGATATTCTCACCAAGCCTCTCTCCAGGATAAAGTTTTTGTACTTTCGAGACAAGCTTGGGATTGTGGATAATGAAGCCCTAGCTGAGAGGGAGACTCAGCATCAATGATCTCCTGTGATTTGCTTTAATGCATTTTTCTCTATGAGAGAAATTTGAGGTGTAAGCCCTTGTTAATGCATCTTTCTCTGTGAGAGAAATTTGAGGTGAAAGCCCTTGTTTCCACCCTCTGGGAGTAGCCATGGTGGATGTCATGTTGAGTGACTCCATGACAACATCACATTGAAAGATTTTGTGATGGTTTCCTTGTACTTGTGTTTATCCACCCTCTAGGAGTAGCCATGGTGGACGTCATGATGAGATGACGACATCACGTTGAGTGACTCCATGATGGGCACTTGTGCACTTGTTATTTCCATACATGGGAGTAGCCATGATGGACAATATCACGTTGAGTGACTCGATGATGAGCTCTTTCCACACATGGGTGTAGCCATTGTGGGTGTCATGTTGAGAGACTCCATGACATTGATCAACTAGAACTATTCCTCCCTAGCTAAGAGGGAGTGTTAATGTTAGCAGCTTCGGACGTCACTTCTAGCCACGACTTGAAGAAACAAAAATTGAATAATAGCCTTCAGCTATTCAATTTATATGATGTTGATTTGCTGAGTGAAGAGGCGCTTCACTTGACAAAATATTATATTTCATTTGGACTGACTCTCCTTGTAATTTGCACCATTATTTGTAAATACATTTTCATTATTGGCCGACCTTGTTCTTGAAGAGGTGCAACCTCTCCCACACGTTGTATATATATGAGTTCACTTCATTCCATCAAGGCATCGATTACATTCATTCATTCATTAACAAGTGCGAGTTATAGAGAAGTGTGAATTGGTTCAAGAGTAGATCGAAGTTCTTCAAGGAGGCTGAATTCGATATCTAGAAAGAGCAAGATTATAATCTGTTATTGCATCAAGTTGTGGTGCTGTTGTTTGGCCTTGTTATCGGCCTCATTGTAAAGGATATTGCTGTTTGAGATTCAATATATAAGTGATATATTGTTGCTGGGTTTTTCTCCCTCAAGTGGAGGGTTTTCCCAGGGTATATGATGTGTTTATGTGTTTGAATTTGAATTAAAATCTGCTTATCTAATCTGATCATAAAACTAACATTGTACTCTCTTTTCTGGCTCATGAACCTGTCAAAGTTAAGATAATCCTTAACTCTCTGTGGTAATGCTTCCCACTCATCATGCAATGTCATCACATTATCTGCAAAGACCACGTCACCTTCCTCCTCTTCCACGTTCCCCTCTTCAGGTTCATTTCTTACAAATGTAGGGCGTGTAGGCCTGTCATAGGTGCGTGCGGGAGTTACTCTCACTCATGGGGCTCCATCAACACTACCATCCTCCTCCTAGTCTTGATTCGGTCTCCTAGGAATGGTTGAACGGCTGTACTAAGCTGCTGCAACACATTTGCTATCTGTTCTTGCCCAGCTACAAGTCCCCTCAGAATGTCCCTGGCTTCTCTGTCCTCATTTTTACCATGGTTTTTGGGCAGCTCACCATCTTCCCTATCTCCCATGATTTCAAATGGTGTCTCCTCGAACTAGAATTTTAATGGTATCTCCTCAAATGGGTTCCTCTGTAATCCAGGTCTCTTGCGTAAGTAATACCTATGAGGTCCAAACTGATGCGGCTGCATATGAACTTCTAACCCTCCAGGATGGCAAGATCAGGGCTCTAATACCACTCTCCTCAAATGGGTTCCTCTGTAATCCAGGTCTCTTGCGTAAGTAATACCTATGAGGTCCAACCTGATGCGGCCGCATATGAACTTCTAACCCTCCAGGATGGCAAGATCAGGGCTCTAATACCACTGTGAGGTACCCTGCTAGTTCTAACTCTACCTCTGATGCTAAAATTGTATTGTTTTTGCATTTTCTCTTGTTTTGATGGATTTTTGACAAATAATAAAGAAGTTGCCAGGAAAGAAAATATACTAAAACTGAATAAACAAGTGACTATGGAGTAACTGCAATTATATTAAGAATCTGGCAATTGCTACAAGTAAATCTTATTCAACAAAACATACCCGGAGGTCCTTAGCTTAATTAAATAAGAAACTTTTGGATCAAGCCATGCAATACAAAAAATTAACAAATCAAATTGCCCAACTCTAGATACTAATTTCTCCCTGCTGGAAACTAGATCAAATGCCCTGATAGTGCTAGGCGCCCATGATGAAGCAACTAGATGCCAGAAAAGAAAGGCGTTTCTACCTTCTTGTTCACATGTCCCAGCTAGGAGCAAGCACGCCTCCCAATGATGAAGTACGCCCAGCAATGAATAGTGTACGGCCAGCTTATGGGTGTGAATGGTTGAGGAAAGAAGGCGTCCCAACTGATAAAGCCCTTTCCTTTATTGAAAACTGCTAAATAACTATATAGTAAATCTGTTGCAGGCACAAATGGACTCTAGAATGAAGCCCTCTCTGTAGCAATGATTCAACTAGTCTTTCACAGCTTCAAGATTGCAGGACACTAAAGAATTGCCACTCTCCAATGGATGAAAATTGTTGAAACCCTTGTCTCAGGTATACTTCAAAGAAGCCAAGAAATAATGTCAAATGATCAATTCTGAATGAGGTCAACTTGTCGCTTGCCTCTTTTATATTCTCCTCAAAAAGGCACGATTTCCAACAAGGCACAATTTCCTCTTGAAAAGGTTTTAATACATTTAAAATGTATTTAAGACACTTCATAGTCTTTTAATATAAATCATTTCACTTAAGCATACCTTTTTGTTTTTCCTTTTAATTTCACTTTATTAAATTTAAGTGACTCACTTTTATAACGTTAAAATATAACTTTATAATATTCCTTTTAATAATTAAATATCACTTAACCACTTAAATATTAATATCTCCCTCAAAACTCAGTATTTTGACGTGTCGTCAGAAGCTGGGGTCAACACTATATAACCCCCATGTGTCTAGGTGCCCTAACTAAAAATAGCATCACTGCCAGATTTCCCTCAAACTAAGCCAAACACTGATCTGCAAAGGCCTAGAACTGAACCCAATACTGAACTGAGGAAATGGAGTGACAACAACCTCCATCAACTACCACTGAGACCCTCTATTCAAACATATTAGCCTACATGTATCCAAGTAATAGGCTAACCCATTTGCAACTGATACTGACTAGAGTGGGGGCATTACATTAACTTTGAATGATTATCTTCTGAGTTAGTAGAATATAAACTGGATATTCTTCCTGGAGGGCCTTATAATTCTTCTATATATATATTACTTGGGTTGAGTAGTGCAAATGTTATTAAGGTTGTGAAGAATTTAGTTGATGTTGTTGTGTATGTGAATTGTGAGAATTTGATATTATGCAACTTGTATACAAACAAATATCAACACAGCGAAAAGTAAGTTGAATGCAAATTTAGAACCTCAGTGAGCAAACTGTTTGACAAAATGCCTCTCAACACACTTAAATGAAACTGAAAAAATTAGTACACCAAACAGGGCAGATCACTACATTGGTATCAAAGCACAGCTCTTCCTGCCATCCTGTGGAATCTAAAATTAAATTTCAGTTCAGTTCATTGGTGCTTAGCATCTAAGTCACCGCATTCGCCGAATTTTCGGCTTCAAACTCGAAATTCGGCGAATGTCAAAAAAATGTATAATATTCGTTGAAATTCGCATAAATTCGTACGGACACGGCGCTTAGGGTTTTTTTTTCATGTTTTCTTTGTTTTTATTTTATTTTATAAAACTTAGAAGCTTTGAAACGTGATAATGTCCGCCTGCGTCAAGAAATACATGAGAGTTTAGACTGTAGGAGCCGAAAAAAACAGAGATTTCATTTCCATCTATAAATGTGTGAATCTAGAATAGGAACGGGGAGGTTCAAAAAAACGCCTTGATTTAGTTTGTCCTGGTTCAGGCCAATTGCGTGTCTTCTCCTCTTATTGCTTGTCTTCTCCTTCACCGTAGGTCGGGCCTGAGTGTAGAAGCCTCACTATAAGTCTGTGAGTAAACTGTAGAGTGTAGACGCTCGTCCCAGACTCCACTCCATGCCATCGGCCTGCCGTCGGCCGACAATCTATCCGTAGCTCAGAGTATGAGCTATCGGATACATTCGATAGTTTATAATTTTATTGAAACTTTTAATAAATCTAGATATTTTTTATTTTTAAAAGTTCTATTTTTAAAGTTTTATTTTTATGTTTTTAATTTAAATCTAGATTTTTTAAAATTTTATTTTTATTTTTAATTTTAAAATAAGATTGAGTATTTTATTTTTAATGTTTAGTTACAAATAAAAAATATATGTTTATTTAAAATTTTAAATGTCTTTTAAAATAAATTTATTGACTATTTTATTTTAATTTAAAAATAAAATTTTATAATTGAATGAAAAATTGGATGGAATTTTTTATTTTGTATTTTAAATAAAAATAAAAATTAAATATATATAAAGGTGTCTTATGGTTTATATTTTATAAATGTGTCATCTATTTGTAATGATTCAAATCTATTTATCAATGTTAAACTATTTAGACAATTGTATGGATATAGTACTTATATTTATTAAAAAAAATAAAAAATACATAAGGCGAATTTAATCCGAATTTTATACTTTTCTAATTTTTTCCTTGTCGAATTTCATCCGAATTTCAATGTTGCCGAACTCGAATTCGAATTCGAACCTGGTGACTTAGCTTAGCATTTAATTCATAGCTCAGAAAATTTTGCAGCCTATTGGGTATTTCAAAGTTGAGTTTCAGATTGAATCATGGCTTCTAATGAAGAAAAAAGCTTGGCAAGGACACTTTACACTGCAGGAGAGAAGCTTAGTAAAGAATTGCAGTCAAGAGATGATGAAGTGAACATACTTCATTTGTTGGAACAATGCTTGATCCGGGTGAAGCAATCCTTCTGAGATAATGCAGTTCGTATTAGCACCTGCAGTGACCTCTTTGAATCGGTCCTATTGGCTGAGGCATCCTGATGAAGAAACCAAGCTGTTGTTTACTTCTTGCTTCATTGAAGTAATGAGAATTGCGGTACCCCAAGTGCCCTATGAAGGTGGTACTATGAAGAAAATACTACACATGATTGTAGAAAGTTTTCAAGATCTTGATGAAACTAGCAGCAGTTTGTATTTCAGAAGAGCTACTCTATTGAAGACGTTTTCAGAAATCAACACAAGTTTATTACTCATAGATTGGGATATGCAAGATCAAATATATGATTTGTTCCATTACCTCTTCCATTCAACTTGGAGTGAATAAGAGGAGGAAGTAGTTGCAGCCATAAGGGATATTCTAGTTGTAACTATCAAAGAGGTTGATGACATTCCTCAACCCGTCCTATCTCTTTTACTGGATGTTCATGAACAAAAAGGAAAGATTTCTTCAATTGTTGATAAATTGATCAAAGATTTGTTCAATCAGTGTGAGGGAAAATTGAAGCCTTACTTGAAGAAGGCAATGCAGATAAATGAGGAGATACCTTTAGACATACAATTGTCTATGCATATTAAAGATGATTGCAATGAAGCATCAATAGGTCTGGATACATCTGATGAAGTTTCAAGTGTTGAACCTACAGAAATAGTTATCCAATTAGCTAGCGAAGTACTTCTTCATCTCCGTAATTCAAGAGGATTTTGGTTAGAATGACAAGCAAAAACTGAGAAGGTAGAGGCTAAACATTCTTCCATTACTAATGTTGATTTGATTATTTCTCAGGAATTATGCATTGAGGAAGACACTGAAGAAGTTGGTTCTAGTGGTCACAAATCTGATTTCTCTTTGCCTGAAACTGATTTGAAGCAAAGAGCTAGTGACCTTGAGCATACCATTGTTGAGATAAGGAGAGAAGAACAACAAATTTGTGACAGTCTTGGGAGCACAGTTGAGAAGAATTCTAATTTCATTTCACCTCATAGCAGCACTTCACCAACACCTCTAGGTCATGATTGGAGCAATCAAAATTTGTTATTTGCTAAAAGGGAAGTTCAGGCTTTGTCTAAACTTGATGACACACATAGGTATGTGGAAAATGTGATTTATAATGTGCCAAGGAATCAAGATGTGTGTAATATTTCCCTTGCTGATTTGAAATCAATTAAGAATGCCATGGAAGAAATCAAGACAGATTTTTTGCATGTAATTCATGATAGAGACAGGCTACTAAAGCTATTGACGAAGCATTGAAATTGAACAAACAAACAAAGGCTGAATTGTTTGTTGTTCAAAAGTCTTTAAACGAAGCTGAAAATTAGATTACTGCTGCTCATTTATTCAAAGAACAAGAAACAAAAGAAAGAGTTGAAGAGATTCAAGGAATCATTGATGAGCTCGATTGTATACAAGAAACTTATGACTTGGATCATTGTACTGAAAGAACAGAAAATTCAGATTTTCATCAACATGATTTACATATCTTTGATAATCCCTTGTTTGAAGTTGGTGCAAATGTGTTATATGACAATTTATTTTTGGAGTTTGATGAAGGAATTCCTCCAGATGCTAGAGATGAAGGCTGGGATTCAAATACTTCTAGCAATGGAATATTGATGCAAGATCTGGATTGTGATAATGTTACTACTGTCCATTGCCCATTCACTCTACATAAAATGGAAAATCAAGGTATGCATATAAATGTGGTTCTCATTCCTAACCAGCAACAGAGAATTGATTGGGTAAGTCAATTGGATAGAGCTGATTGGCAGTTTGATGTTGAGTTTTTTCGATCATTGTTACAATTGTTTGTGAGGATTCTCTCAGATTCTTTTTATGCATCAGCGTTTCCAAGTTCAGCAAATTTCATAATTGAGTTTGATGATGAAACAAATTTCCTTGAATTGTTTGGCAATTCTCATTCCATGGTATTAGTTTCAATATCTTCATGGATTTTAGATGTGATGAGCATTTTTTTTAGTTTTAGGAAGAATTGATATAGTTTGGGCATGCAAATCAAATGATTTTAATCAGAGTAGCACAACATTTGCGTGGTGGTTTTTTCCTACAACTCTCTTGGAATCCTGGAATCATGTGGGATTCAGTGAATGTTGAAGAAGAGTTTATTGATTTCATGCAATTGTTTTTCAGATGGTCTGATCGGAACAATATGGTGATAATAATATCAGGCACTGTTTTCAGCAAAGATTCTTGGTAACCTCCAATATCGGTTTGGGATTTTGTTATTCTATTTGGCTTGCATATGCAAATTGCTTGAGGGCAAGCAATCTTCGGGGTGGGAGGAATTGTAATGTCCCCAATTTTGCATCAGCATTAAAGTTGAGTAATTAATTTAAGTTGTTGAAAAAGGTGAATTATAAAGGACAACTTAAATTAATGGTGCAAAGTAACTTAAATGGAAAAGTTAAATAAATTAATTTACTTTAAAGAAAAAGAGAATTCTCAAATGAATTGAAATATAAAGTTTAAAAAGAAAAGAATGAGAATTCCAACAGTCACCAGGAGTTACAAGGAGTTGAATAAAAGAATTGAAGGAGTTCATTTCAGTAGGTTGGATTTGGTTTTGGTGAAACAGGGATTTGGCTGGATATTTTCTAGAACTTTGTGAGGACAGATTTCTCTTCTCACAAGGATTATCATCTTCAGAATTGAAAGATATTCTTTGGATGATTTGCTGACAGTCCTACTTCAAGGGTTGTGCTGGTGCTTAGATTGGTGAAAGTAATGAATTTATGAAGCTATGCTATATGTAGATAATCCTAAAGGTGATTTGAACTTTCAAATATACAGTGCAGATTGCAATATCAAATTGATAGTTGTTGAGGATATCAGTTCTGTATTTCCAAATTGGCTAGTCGATTCCTTGGTACAGTCAATCAAAAAAGCATTGGGATTGATGTGAATGTTTGGAGGAATTGCGCTACTTCAAACAATCGTTCATTGGGTAATTAAAAGAATTGTCATTCTAGTTCCTTATAATTCCAAAAAACTGTTCATATTTGGCAATGTTGGAAAGAATTGTAATTTTGAGAGGCACCAAGTATCATATGATTGAACGGAATCCTCTACATAACAGTAGATAATTCCTTAAATGATATTTCCAGACAACCGTGACTTGTGATTTCACAGGAGACATGAAGCTTGCGTCTTTCCTTGAGGATTGGCGAACTTTCCATTTTCTTTGAAGAAACTGCAGGAGCCATAAGTGGAATCATTTATTTATGTTCAAGACTAATCTATCAAAACAAAGGTTATTCCAGTGTCGTTAAAGAGGGAAGCTGCAAGATACTATCAAATGAAATCTTAGTGCCAACTAGTAAAGGGATTCTAACTAGTATATAATCTAGCATACTAAATCTATTAAAAATAGTATGACCATACTCTACAATAATCAAAGTTTTTTGTTTACCCGATCTCTTTTGATTTCTTTTCCCAATATGTACCTTGCTACCCCCAAATCTTTCATTTCAAATACACCTGAAAGTTGAGTTTCAACTCACTAATAATACCCTTGGTGTTACTGAAAAACAAAATATCATCTACATACAAGGCAATAATTAGTATATGATCATCAATACATCTAATGTAAACACAATGATCTCTTACAAAACCCAACTTCAAAACAAATGAACTAAACTTTTGATATCACATTCCAAGTGATTGCTTTATACCATAGAGAGATCATTTTAATTTGCAAACCAAATTCTTTCCCTTTTTACCTCAAAGCCTTTAGGCTATTGCATATATATTTCCTTTTCCAAGTGTCCATGCAAAAATGCAATATTAACATCCATTTGCTCAATTTCAAAATCATTGTTAGTAGCTATGGCTAAATGAAATTTAATTGAAAATGATTTAACAGCAAGGAAGAGTATTTTACTAAAATCAACTCTCTTGGGAGTAGCCCTTGGCTACCAATCTAGCCTTGTACCTTTCTAATCAACCATTTCTCAAAGATCCATTTACAACCAATGGCCTTCCTTCCTTTGGGAAAATGTGTAGACTCCCAAGTATTACAAAGTCTAAAGCCATCATCACCTCTTGCATGGCTTGTATCAAACTCACTATCATCTACAATAATAGCTTCCCTATAAGATCTAGGTTCATCATCGGTACTTAATAAAACAAATATAAAACGAAAATCTGGTGAGCTATACCTATCAATTAGATTCAATTGTCTTGTGATCTTCTAAGAATAGGAGTATGGGGCTCTTCTTGTTCTTGAGTTTCCTCCACTTCTTCTTACTTATCTTCCCTAACCCCTCTAGTTTGCTCAGAATCTTCATATGAACCCTCTTCTTCTTCTTTCTCATCCCCAAATCCATCCCTTAGTTCTTCTCAAGGTCCATCTTCCTACTTAGTCTCAAAGTGCACTTTCCTTTCCTTTTCTTTATCGTTTGGTTGTTCAAGATCATAAATAGCTCTAAGTTCCTTGAAAGTCACATCTCTAGAATATATAATTTTCTTGGCTAGTGGATTTCAAAGCTGATAACCTTTTAACATTCTCACTATATCCAATGAAAATATGCTTATCAGCTTTTGGATCCAACTTAGACCACTTTTCTTTAGGCACATGAACATTAGCCTCACAACCAAAAAACCTTAAATGTAAAACAAAAGGTTTTTTTACGTGTCCACACTTCATAAGCTATCGAATCAAGAGCTCTACAAGGAGATTTGTTTAACAAGTCACAAGCAATACTCATAACTTATGCCCAAAAGCATTTATCTAAATGTGAACAACTTAAAATGCTTCTGACTTTTTCCATAATGGTCTAGTTCATTCTTTCCACAAGCCCATTTTGTTGAAGAGTGTAAGGAGTAGTCTTCTACCTAACAACATTCTTACAAAATTCATCAAATTCCTTAGAATAATATTTTCCTCCATCGACTGATATCAAAACCTTTATTTTACAATTTAATCGCTTTTCAACTAAGACATTAAATTCCTTAAACTTAGTGAATACTTCAGATTTGTGTCTCATAAATCCAAATAAGTCTTGATAAATCATCAATGAAGGACACAAATTATCTAGATTTTCCAAAAGATTCAATATCCCCAAAACCAAAAACATCCCAATGAATAATCTCTAATTTAATCTTAGCTCTATTACTACCTGAAAGAAAAGATGCTCTATTTTGTTTACCAAACACACAATGTTCACCAAAATCAAATTTCTCATTAGAATAAGGAAAACCATCTAGCAACTTATTTAAGATGGTTTTTAAACCATTCTCACTTATGTGGCCCAATTTATGGTGCCACAACATACATGTATTTTCAATTTTCATAGTTATACGTGTAGAGTTAAAAATAGTGGTGGCATCTACCCTAAACAAAGATAGCGTCTTTGTTCCTCTTGCTATCGCCAAACTCCTCACTAATCTGCAACTATGTTTATCAAATGTTACATGCATTCTTATATCATTCAACTTAGAAACCAAAATTAATTTTTTGGCTAATCAAGGAATATGTAAAACACTAGGGAGGGTTTTTAACCTCCCATTATTGGAACACAATTGTACCTTTCCTCGTCCAACAATGGAATATGAATTGTTGTCCCCAAGATATACTTCTCCTCCATCATATTTTTCATATTTGGAAAACCATTCCTTATGAGGAGTCATATGATAGGAGCATCTTGAATCAATCGACCAATGTTCATTAGATATAATAGTACATGAGGAAAAGAAAACTCCGTCACCTAAACTAAAAAACTTTCTCTGGCAAAATCCCATTGTTTCTTTTTGTTTCTACATTTCTTCTTCACGTCTTCTTATACCATAGTTCCAACACACTATTCTTTTTACCTGATGTCTTAGATCTGCCCTTGGACTTGTCCTTAGGCCCCTTCTTATCTCTCTTAGATCCTCTTTCCTTAGACCTTCCCCTGACATGGAAAGCATCCTTTGAACCCTCTATAACGGCTTTCTTCCTCATTTCCTTTGACAACAAAATTGCAACAACATTGTCCATCTTCGAAGTATCTAAAAGGTTAGCACTAAAGGAAAGAATCTTGTTCTCCCATGACTCAGGCAAAGAACATAGAAGCATAATACACTTAACTTCTTCATCTATCTTAACATCAATAGAAGCTAACCGATTCAAAATCAAATTAAATGTATTAAAATGCTCTGCTATCGAATGAATATAACTTATTAACCAGGCCACCCATGTTGAATGTCGCACAGGGAAGATTATTCTTGCAGAAAGTAATTTCTGAACTTCCTTAAGGATCAATGGTTCAATCAGGGCGTTGACAAGACGCTGTTTCTGCCGAAACAGTCTAGCTTTAGGCTTCAAAGGAATAGTATGAGTTATCACAGAAGTATCAAATGTTTTTAGATCTTCATAAACCTAAGCTATTGCAGCAATATCTTTCTTCAGTGCCCTCAATATATCTTCTCTGATTGCTTCAGGGCAGGCTTTCCCTATATAAACATTCCTTTCAGGGCCAGAGTCAGCTAAGTTAACAGTTTCATATTCACCTCCCTTATCTTCGGTTGATACCTTTTCCCAAGCCCTTGGATCTGAATCAAAAATTCTTTCTAAGGCCACCATTCCCTTGGGAATGCTATTATTTTTTAAATTGAGGACACCTTCTGTATCGCAGTCTTCGGGTTTCCAGTCTCCTTGATCCCTGTCGGACTCATCGATGATCTATCCTTCGAAAACATTTGAGCTTGCTAGAAAAGCAAGGATATGTCGATCATCGTCGAAGACTTGAAAGTTCCTGACATTATCAAGGACAGCCGGGGTGGATAACAATTCTACTGAGAATCTCTTGAGCTTGGAGCCTTGCATGGGCTCCAGGGTACTTGTGGCAACAGCTAATGAATCAGCTATTTGATTCTCCTCTCTTGGGATTAAACTAATCCCAAAAGCATCAAAGTCTTCAATCAGGTTCCACACCCGATTTCTATAAACCGCCAGCCTTTTATTGTGACATGTGTACTGACTGCGCACTTACTTGATAATCACTTCTGAATCTTCTTTAACCATCAAGGCAATAACTTTCTTCTGATGTGCGAACATCAATCCCCGAGCTAATGCTTCATATTTTGCTATATTGTTAGTGCATCCAAACTGTAACCTGTAAGAAGCAAAAAATGTTTTCCCTTGTGGGCTGGTTAACTCAATTCCAGCACCACACCCTGTTTTAGATTTGGATCCATCAAATGTGAGGGTCCATAGCTGAATATGAGCTGGGGTTGATCTCTTTGAGCTTGTTGTGGACGCTTGGATAAGATGAACCATAGGTGGGGCCACTTGATCTTTTGCATCAAATATTGGGAATGGGTGTTCAATAGGTTCATCAGGTGCAATATCCAATTCCCGCTCAGATATATCAGGTAATCCTAGGATATCTTTCTGACAGTTATCTGTATCTTTGATTGACCCCTTGGGTTTTGGTATACTTGTGAGTGCAGGGGTATAAAACAAACCCTGGGGCTGTCCAACATAACTATGCTGGTTCGGTATTATGACCGAGCTAAGATCAGTTTGAGGAGGGACTTCCTCTAAAGGTATATTATCCCTGGTTAACATTATCACATTTTTGGCTTTAAACGAGAAGTGATCTGAAACGGTCTCAAGGTGAGTTGGGCTAGTTTCTTCAGTTTGGCAAACATGATATAGAAAACTGATGCAGGGTTGGCAGGTCAATTCCGAATGATTTTGGTAGTGCACCCTGCACCAATTTGGAAGTAGAAGACTCCATAAATCGATATCTTCCCCTAAGACCAGCTGATCTTGTTGCAGCTTCCTAATCAATACCTGTTGGTTTACACTAATCATGGGATCAAGGAATTCTTGTATTGACAAATCATTAGAACCAAGAACCGAAAGAGTGAAAATTTCCTCTCTTTTATAAAACCCTATCTCAATTTCAAAATAAGCTACCTCGTTGGGACAGTCATACTCAGTGATGATATGTTTGAGGCGAGGTTCACTCTCAATCCTAATCTGCGTAGGCATTCCCCTCCATGGTAGCCACATATGTGAAAAGTTGAGGGAAAGATATCCCCCTATACTCTTCATTAGATCTCTACTCAAAAGCATACCGTAAGTCTCAGGAATGTCTGCTACCTGAATATCCATATTAGTTTGAATCCTAGGATCAAACCCTACTTGCACATGTATATTTCTCAATTCTCCAACTACATTAACCTCTGTTTTATCAAGTTGAATGACCTTCTTGTTTGTTTGGATAGGATTCAATCCCAATTTCTTGCATACAGAAAATGGCATAACATTGCCAGAAGCCCCTGAATCTAGCAGACAATTGTGCAGATTCTTCCCACAGATTCTCAAACTTAAAAGAAATGGTGGGGTCCTGTTGTGACCTTTTCACACATCGCCCCATCGCAAATGGGGACCCCCAGTAGTCTGCTAGTTTTTAGGGTTTTGTCTCCTTGCAACAGTTTCATGAGGTCACCTTGTTCAGAGTTTCAAGTTAGTCTTCTAAGAGTCATCCGAGCCAAGTCAATAATCCATGCTTGAATCAGTGCCTAAATGTCACAGAAGTGCTCAGAGGGCCCGGGAAACGAAGATTGCCTGTGCTTTCGGCCAATTCTAACACTTCCTATTTTTTAGGGAATCTACCTTTTTGCTTTTTCGTTTTTTATTTTTGGCATTTTTGGACCAAACGAGGTTCCCTATTTTTTAGGGATTTTGCTTTTTCTATTTTTAGAAAGTCAACCCTGGTCAACGAGTCAACTTTCCATCTTTAGATCCAAAAATCAACCAAAAAATCGAAAAAAATCATTGAAAAATCAAAGAGAAAATTGAAAAATCAAGTGAAAAATCTGCAAAAGCAAGCAAAAATCTGAGAAAAATCAACCCCAAAAGCATCAAATTCTGGAAAAATCATTGAAAATCAGTCAGATCTGAGAGGAAAATCACCAAAAAATTGACCAAAGAGTATAAAATTCATGGCAAAATTCTATCTAAGTCTGGAAAATTCGCCATGTTCAGCCTTGAGGAAGTTGGCCCTTAAAATGTGGGACGGAAGGAAGAGTGGCAAGGACCATGGAAAGTCTGCCATGCCCAAAGGGAAGAATGGCAAGCCTTGACCAAAGTCCGCCCAGACTTGGCAAGGATCATCCAAAGTCCGCCCATCCTTGAAGAAAATGGCAAGGACTATGGAAAGTCCGCCCAGCAATAAGGAGAAGATGGCAAAGACCTTGGAAAGTCCACCTTGGACTTGGCAAAGGCCCTTCAAAGTCCGCCATGACTTAAGAGGGGGTTGGAAAACCTTCTTTGAAGTCCGCCACACCTTGGCATAACATTTGGAAAGTCCGCCATGGCATAGAAGAGGAAAAAAATTAAAATTTTGCTAAGTGTTTGAGGCCTAGTAAAGGAAAATCCGAAAATTGCCTAAGTATAGAGGCCAAAAGGGAAGGAAAATTGAATTTTGGCTAAGTATTTTAACATTTTTTGAGAGGAGAAGTGCGAATTTTGGCTAAGTGTGAATGGCAAGCCTAGTAGAAAGTCCGCCATACCTTGAGGAGGGATGGAAAAGACTTAAGGAAGTCCGCTTGGGACATGGCAAGGAAGAAAATGAAGTTCGCCTAACATGAAAAGAGAAGAAGTATTAAAATTCGCCCAAGTATGGATGTCCAGAGAAAACTTGATAAAGTTGGCCAAGTATACAGAGAAAATGCACAAGGCAAAGAGGTAGGAAAGTCCGCCCTTGGCTAAGAGGGTTAAAATTTTGTCAAGTATCATAGAAATTCACCTAATGAAGACATCCAGAAAAAGAATTTGCTTAGAGAAATTCATCCGAGCAAGAGAAAAATTGATTTTGGCATAAGAAAATTGGCCCGACGCAATTCAAAATGAAGATCTGGCATAACATTTATTGACGGAATGGCTAGAATTTTGACTTGGCTAGACGAAAAGTGGAATAAAATTGGAAAATAAACTTTTAGCCAAAGAAAATGGAGAGAAAATTAAAATAGCCATGGGTCCAAAACAAACAGGTTGGAATAAATTAAAATATTTTAATATTTTAATAATTTATTTCAAAATACTCAGAAATTTAAAAGCCTTGGACAAAATTAAATTCGCCAGACGTGTATCAGAGGAAAATAAATTATGTCGGACAAAGATAAAAAATCCAATGGGCAAAATTAAATTCGCCATGATTTAAAACTTGGAAAATCGAATTTAATTGAATATTTAATGTGGTTTTTTTCAAAATTCAAAAAATAAAGATAAACATCTAAGCAAAAAAATCGAATTTTTGAAAATCAAAGAGATTTGCTTGGATAAGCTCAACATGGATTCTTTTCGAAAAATAAAGGAAACTTGCCTATTTGAACAAGAGAAAACAAATTGAGATCGAGAGACAAGAAGGCAGTTGCTAAAACAAATCAAGTTCTTCAACATTATAATGAGTTTCAGCAACTCATTTTTCACAAACATAGCTGAAGAAAAGTTAATCTCTCTCGAAATTCTAAGGCAATCAATTTTTCAGTAGGCAAGATCGAATTTCCCAGAGGAAGAAGTAATTTTATGCTGAAGAAGAATTTTTCTCGAGAAGTGAAAAGATTTATTTGCTGAAAGTCGATTTTTTGTGCAAGAGGGGCGCACTTCATCACTTGCTTTTTGATTTAATTCTCGAAGTTTAAATCTGATTTGCAGCCAAAAGTCTTTTACTGAGGTTTGAAGGTCAATTGAATAAGTTCGCCGTAATGTCCCCTTCTCATCAGTGATCTGTTCTGACACTCATCAGCCTATTCCGGAAGCCTGTAGGCTCGTTTGAGGTAAAATTAGGGTTTCCATGTTCAAAGGTTCTATGGTTTTTCAGGGAGTTTACTATTTATAATAAATTCTAATTTTGGCAATATGCAGTTATCAGTCTTCAAGGTCTTCATTTTCAGTTGGAGCATCTAATGCAATTCAAGTTTGGCTTCTAATGGTTTAATTTTGGAGAATAAAGGCATAAATGTTATAATTTGTAGTTGACCCCTTGGCCTAGGAGAACAACTTTAAGTTGTGTTTAAAAGAGGGACTTGGAAGGGGGACGCCTTCATGAAGTATTAAATATATTTTAATTATTGTCTAATGCCTTGGGAAAAGTGGACGCCACTTTAAGGAGATATATTTTTAAATAAAGTGAAATGTGTTAGCTTGCAAAAAGGGACGCCATTTTGAAGGATTAATTGATTTTTGGAATTTGATAAGGCTCTTATGTCTTTTGGTGTGCCTTCTCAAGAATTTGAAGTGTTTTATGAGCTTCTATAAAAGAAAGGTTTTTGCTCCAGCTTTGGTATCCAATTGCTTACTATACTGTTATGTTGTCGAATTGACAAGTGATATTTTGCTTCGAGGATGCTACCTCCTAGCCTCTAACCAATTTCATGTTTGAAATACAACACCTAGTTGCCTTTTGCTGCTTCTCATTCAGACTAGCAGATTGAGCTCAACAGATGAAGTCTTTTTGATAAAATTTCCAGTTTTGAGTTGTTGGTTCACATACAGCTGAAAGTGTAAAATGTATGCAGCTCTTTGAATAATTTTTATTTGCTCTGGGTACTTTTGAAGTGTTATTGTTTGCCATGGGCGCCCCTTTCCACCAAGTATCAGATTTTATTTCAGAGATTCCGATTTTTAAGAAGCAAATCGCCCCTTTCAAGGGCCGTACCATTTAGTTTGCATTGGGAAGTGTGCCAGGAATTAAAGACCAAGATTTGTTGCTATTTCTTCATCCTAGCATGGTCGCCTACCTTCTAGAAGTCCATTGCATCCAATCTCATTCGATTTGGAGGTGAAATGAGTGAGTTATGAATACTTCATTGGTTTTCACAGTTTCTAATTGACATTTTCAGTTTACTGATTTTTGTATCAGACTTTAGAAGTTCTGATTTTTGATTCATTATCAGTAGTTAGAGAGATAATTATTTATATGAGATCATCTATTACTCTTGTGCTTTGAAGCTATTGAAATTCATATGTAATTTGCAGCTTTATTCCTTATTTGTAAGACTGTAAACAGTAGTACTGTTCCAGTCCTAATTGCTGCAATTAATTCTTCTTTCTTTTCACATTAAGTACCCCTGGATGGTCTACCGCCAGTGTGGATAATTGATTGTATCTCTCTTTGTACCCACTTTCAAAGTGGTGAATCCCCACTCTCAAGTGGATGCCCGCCGCAGCGGATGAATCAGATTGTTGTAGTTTCATGGCTAGTTATCCACCTATTAGTTTCTAGTTTTTCAATTAATCACTCCGTCATATGTTAGCACCTCGCCCTTAATGGGATCTTGAGTGCACATTCTTGACATTGAGTTTGTTTCATTTCAAGTTGTTATTTTAGTTTCTCTGCCATATGACAACACCTATCCTTCCTTGGGATTGAGTGTGCATTCTTGGTGTTGAGATCTTTCGTACTTGGTTTCAATTGTGGAGCTAACTCTAATCAAGTTGGCTAGTGTTGGTTTATGTTGTGCAATTCAACGAAAAAATTTGGTTAGCATATTTCATTCGCCATTCTTCTTCTGTCTCTTTCATGTTGATTAAGTTCTGTCTAAAATTTCAGCTTAATCCATTTTCTTTCAGCTTGCTTTTTCACAGAAATTTAATTATTTAATAAGCTGAAAGTAAATTATTTGAACACAAGGCGCAGAAATAAATTATTTTAAAAAGTCTCCGTATTAATGTTAGTATTTTTTACTGCAGGTTAATGACCATGGCGGGCGAATCATCAAAGAAGGCAGCAATGAAGTTCGCCAGCAAAGGTGTCCAACGAGAGTCTAAAATTAATTCAAAGTGGAAAAATGTTGCAGACACCGATCTGGGACATGTCGACTTCGAAGAGTTCAAGAAAAGAGTATATGGACAGAACGGACTTCCAACACCAATTGCCAGAAGTATGGTGTGAAATGGAATATTTCAGGCAGCTGGATTCCCGCCTACAATGGATTGTGTTGAATTGATGGTAGAATGTGCCATCCATTACAATGCTCAGACAAGACAGATCATTGCACTTGACAGCAGAATTTTGGCACACTTGGGCGAGGTAGCAATTCAAGAAACCTTTGGCATCCCAGCGCATTCTCGTACTGTCTACAAGACCAAGGAGGAAGCTAAGCGTTTGTATGACAGCCAGTCAGACTTACGCGCCACAAATATTAACAAGGCATGGCTGGATTAGCCTAAAACGTCATTAAAGAAGATGCCTAAGAGGCCACACCGGACGGACTTCAAAGAAGATTATGGGGACATCATTTTGATGCTGAACAGAATAGCTAGCAACCCTCAAGGAACATTTTTTGAAAATTGGATGTACTACTTCATAGATGAAATCACTTCTAGCGTAAAAATGTTCAATTGGTCTCGAATGATAAGTAACAATCTTCACGAGCAGTTGGTCAATTTGGAAGAGACTAAGTCTTTTCACATGAGCTCGTATGTTGTCTACCTGTTGGCTAGGTCATATAAATACTCAAGATTAGTTTGTAAAGGCAAAGTGGGCAACGGAGAAAATGAACTCAGACCTTATGATTGCTACCCACAACTTCAGCTGAGGGAGAAGTCTCATTTCAGAAGGGTGCATGATGCCTTCTTAATGCATATTACCAGAACACTTCAAGGAGGAGTGCATCAAATGCTGAGTCGTGAGGCGAAGAGTTTGATCAATAAATACGGATCCTGGTTCATCCAATTTCCAAAATTTACATATGTCAGGATCCAGGGATTTACTAGAAATCCCTATAAGTTGCCCATCTATCCGACAAATCGGATGATCCTAATTGAAGTCCTAAGGCAACTAGAAGAATACTAGAACATCAGAGGCCAACTAAAAGGCGGCTGTTACATTCCCATTTTTCATCGGGAATATGTTAGAAACTTGTCCATCGGCACAAGCAGCTGAAAGCACAGGTTGGAGATCCAGCGGTACCCATTCACAGCCTACAAGTCCAGGGCCAATTTTGACCCACATCATCACATCCGGACAATGGATGGGAGAAGGTACAAGCACATGGTGGAACTGGAGGACTTATGGGCAAACATTGCTGATGAATATGAGGTCAGAAGAAGATTATGGTCCAGAATGCCAGTAGACTTCATGAGGGCGATTGAACTTTGTCGAGTGCCTGATCAGTTGCAGGACGATGGGAACTACATCCAGCCACGCTTCGAGGAAAGCCGACCTCTTCCTCCCATAAGGTGGTCAGAGCCTGAGCACTCAGACTTAGCAACCTTGATGAGACCAGTGACTAAGTACTCTCAATGGTGGGTTGACCATCATGTTCAAGAAATGAGACAAAAAAAGAATAACGCTCATGTATGATTTACTGAGCGAGACAAAATCGTATTCCTCCAATGCTGGCGCATCCCATCAGGATTTGGTTGAGATTGGAGAGAAGAGGAAGGAAGTAGTTCCAAGTGTAAAGCATGTTCAGAAAAGACAGAGGGGAGAATCATCTCGCTCCGCGGCGTCTCGGAATATTGACGAATTGGTGGCCACCGCAGAGGAGTCCTTGGTTGAAATGATTGAAGCTTCTGCAATCCAAGAAAAGAACAATGAGCCTATTCAACTAGATGATGAGGAGCCCTCATCTCATACGGGCACAGAAATATTAGGTTCAGATAACGAGAAGGAAGTCCAAGATGATGACTTCGAAGAGGGAATGATTTCCGCCCTCAAAGAAGTCTAGGATGTTCCCAATGAAGAGAACGTTCACGAGGAAGATGGCATTGAGCAGCCTACCATTCCAGATTGGCTAATAGAAAGGATGAAGATTCAGGCGCCAGAAGAAGCCCAAGAAGAGGATGATACTGTGGACTTCTTGGCAAGGTTGGAATGGGTTGCAATTAAGAAGCCGGCCAAGAAATTTTCCACCATTTAGCGGGACGAGGCAGGCAGTCGTTCCATACACATCGCAGTACCGACAGTGGACAAGCCACAGGATGAGATCACCTATGAATCAAAATCAAATCATGTAAATAAAAGGATGAAACTTTAAGATAGTCTGACCAAGAAGGCACAAGAATGGATGATAAACGAGAGCACTGAAGCAGCCTCATTCATGGAGAAGCTGGCACTTGCCTATGGGAAAACTTCTTCTTTTCTTTCCAAACTTGTTGATATGGCGGAAATTTGGGACAACCTTCCAGATATTCAGGAGAAGCTTATTCCATGCCTTAGAGTCTTGAAGGGCATCCCAAGAGAAGAGTTGGTTGAAAAAAGGGTGATTGCTGCAGGAGCAGCGTATGATTTTCACCATTGGTTTTGGGCAGTGACTATACAGAAGAGGTTCTGGAGAGGGCGAAAGCGAATGGGCTCAAAGTGGAAGAGCAGGTCAAAGAAATCCGGGAGAAAATTTATATGATAGTTGCAGAGGTGTTTGACCATGAGATTGTCCGGGAAAACGACATGCAGCTGGAGAGGTTGAAACATAAGGTTCAGGAGGTTTTCTTCTCGGCTACTAGACCAATTTTGAGACAGGACTTTGCGAAAGTGGCGAGTCTCTTGGCCATCCGGAATGATTTTATGAAGCAGGAGGCAAATTGGGCAAGCACCTTCGCCAAATGTGCTGAGGACTTGGATGGACTGGAATTCTGGATTAGCATGCTGCCGCCCGTCACGATGGAGGAGGTTGTCGCGGTCGTGTCCAAATTCATCGAGCGCAATGCTGACCAAGCAGATAGGGACGCCTCTCGTTGATGCTAGCTCCAACTGCCACTTCACTGCCTGTTACTGATTGTTTACTGATTGATAATTGATGTTATTTTGGGCAACCCTAATTAGGGTTGAGTTGTAATAATCTTGGCCGTCGATATTGTTTTAATCTCGGCCCTTCATTTGATTTTTGAAACTCTATTTAAACTAGTGATCTCTCACTTTCTTGTGTGGAGACAGTATATGAAATTGTTGCATTGAGACTATTTCTATTTCCGATAATAAAAGCTCTTTGCATGATTTGCTTTGAATAACTTTTATTGTCAAATAGTAAGCGAGGTTGCATATCTTCTTCTACCATAGATTAAAGTTAGACTTAAGGTAAGTAGAATTTGCTTTTGAGTATTGGTTAAGTGAATGAGAGATTGATCATATAGATTCAATGGTGAAGTATTGCTCATACTTTCTTCGAATGGATGATTTGCATTCGATGCGTAAAGTTAGCCTGAGCTTATAATTGTGGAAGCTTAACTTCAGTCTCATTCGAGGCTTGAAAACCATTATCACACCCCTTGAAGATTGCACCCACTTTGCGTAAGTTGTCCTAGGGAGGCGAAACAAAGTGCAGTTATCCCTTTCACTAGATCCTTACTGTCTCTTAAATTCTTAGGCGTAGAATAGATCCCCTAAACCCTTATCTTTTTGCTATTTTTTTTGAGATCCAAATTGAAGTCCTAATTGAAGAAGCCTTTAATGATAAATCCGCCTAAGTCCCGAACTTGTGAAAATTTCTTTAACGTAAGTCCCCTTGTGTATTACCAGCAAATCACAACGCCCATTGAGCTTATGCACACGTCAAGACCTGACAAAAGAAACCTTGGAATCGCCATATGATCTTCTCGCAATCTTAGCATACGCGGTGGTTTTTCAAGAGAGGATAGAGTGTCTCTAGACATTTTATTCTGTGTGTTCGGTGGATGATAAAACGTACACCAACAAGTCCCTACCTTGTTTCTGAATAGAGCTGCGTTCATATTCACAGCAGGTGCCACCTTGGTTTTCCCTTTTGATTTATCAGCTTCTTCCAACGCTTTCAGCACTATATCTCGTTGGGAAGGGCACCATTTTAGGATGTCAAAGTATGATAAAGAGGTCTTTTGTTTCTGCATCTCAGAAACAATATCAAATTATGTGTTATAACTTGCATTATATTTGAAAACACCAGATGAATTACCTTTGCTAGGGAAGTCAGGCGGACCCTTCGGTGGAGGAGGGTTGTTATTAGCACTCTGATTCGGAGGCACCATGTGGTTAGGTGGTGCTAATTGTTGTACCCCAAAATTAAAATTTTTGTTACACTTAGACATTTTGGAGAAATGAGTAAAAGTCTTGTCAAATCGATCAAAAAAGTCAAAATTTGGGTGTGCATGTCTTGCATGAGGGGTTAAAATGCAAAATTTTCAATTTCTGACGATCTGGGTCTGCTAAGAGCAGCTTAACCTACAAAACCCAGATCTCAATTTTTCATCCCTAAATTTTAGGAAAACTGCTATTTTTAGAAATTTTCTAAAATTAATATTAATGGAACCTACGTTTTCTAGAAAGTTAGTCCAGCGGTCAGCCGATTTTGATTGGCTCAAAAATAAATCCCGTGTCGGTGATGCCGATCGAGAATCTCAAAATGAGTGGAGTTGCCCCTACTAAGTCTATTACGCTTTTTAGAAGCATATATGGAGCTCGAGGTCATCAGTAGAGTTATTTGGCGCGACCCAGTTCGACATAAACATTAAATGAGAAGGTGAAAAGATGAACATGCACGAAGAACGAGAAAGAAAGTTGAAAGGTCATGAAAATTTTCTAACACTGCTGAGTTTGGGCGCCCCTGTTGAAGAAAGGCGCCCATCTTTTTAGGGTATCAAATGGTAAAATTAGGGTTTGAGCTCTCAGCCAAAGTTGCTCAGTTTGCTTCCAGCTCCGCAGCGAATCCGACAATACAGTCAACGGATCATCCAGCCACCCAGAAGTCGAGATCAAACGGAGCAGTTTCAAATAGAAGACAAAGTGAAAATTATGAAAATCTCATAAAATTTTCTAAGTCTGGGAACTTTGGGCGCCCCAGGTGTCCAGGGGCGCCCAGTCTTTTGGAAGGAAAGGTCCAACAATTAGGGTTTGCAAATGTGCTCAATCTCTTCAGATTTCAGTCAGCTTCGCAACGGGCGTCTTCGTCAGAGCATCTGACTTGTCGTTCTCTGGCAAATCCAGATCAAGGTGAAGGTAGAAGATGAATGTTCAAAATTGAAGATAAAGTTAGGTGAAAAATTGACTAAGTCTGGAGCAAATGGGCGCCCCTGAGAGAAAGGGCGCCCAAGCTTTTGGAGGCTTAAACAGATGAATTTGCTAAAACTGCCTCCAGTATGTCTTCTTCAGATCAGAACAAGCTTTCCAACGGGATACTCAGCACGTCAATCGGATGTCGCAGTCGCCGGATATAAAGCACCGAACAAAGGGTCTGACGAAGGCTAAAAACCAAAATTCAGAAGCAAACACAGAAAAATGTAAAATAAACTAAGTCTGGTCAAGTTGAGCGCCCCTGGAGAGAAAGGGCGCCCAAACTTTTGAGCTCTAAGATGATGGAATTCACCAACGCAGTCTCCAGGATCATCTCATTGATTTTAGCTAAGCTATCCAGTGGGCTTGTCAGCCAGTCAATCGGATCAGCGTAGCCCCAGGAACAGAGAATTCATTAGAAGAGCAAAGGGAAATGAAGAACTTGAAAATCATGAAAAAATGGCTGACACTGTGAAAGTTCGGAGCCCCTGGAGGAAATGGGCTCCCATGAATTTGAAGGTCAAAACGAAGTTTTTCGCCAGAGGTGCCTCCAGAACAATCTTCTCAGAATCAGTCAGGCTCCGCAATGGATCTTTCAGCTCACCTGTCGGATCATTCTGCAAACGGGAAATTAGAGGCAAAGTAGGAGGTCAAAATGATGAAAAGTTGAAAATGTCAAAATTTTGGTTAACACTGGATGAAGTGGGCGCCCCTGGTGAAGAAGGGCGCCCAACTTCTCATGCCTTAGAGAATTTTTTGAGATTTTCAAAAGGTTTCAAAATTGCAAAGTGAGGGAAGATGGCGTCCAAACACATTGAACAGAGATTTTAGGGTTTTGAAATAAAAGCGAAAGAAAGCAAAGCAAAGACAAAACCCTAAGTCTATTTAACATCTTTCTTTTACGTTATTTTCATTATTTTTGCAGGTAGCCTTCAAGGGAGAAAGTTGGAGCAGCAAGTTTGAAGAAATTTTTCAAGATTCAAGAACATAGCTTGCTGGTTTTTCATCATATTTTTCAGACCAGCAACATAAACCCTTGCTTTTTCAAGCTTTTTCATCCAGAAGATCAAATTTTTGAAGAAGAAGATCAAAGATTTCAATTTTCAGCGTTCTGGGTCTGCTCAACTCGTTCTTCTGAAGAATTTTTCAAGAACTTCATCAAGTTGCAGCAAGTGCTTTTATTTTTGCATGTCAGTGAAATCTTCAGGGTTTGCAAATTTGGATCATCTGGGTCCTCTCAAAACAGTCTTAAAGAAGAAAACCCACATATCCATGACTTTTTCAAGAAAATTTCAAATTCTAAAGGTTATTTTGCTTTTTTGATCAACCATGAGGGGTTTTGTAAAATCTAATCAAGCTGGAGTCCATTTCTAATCTTATTAGACAAAACCAGTGCCATCTTTTCAGTGAAAATTGAAGAAATTAAAGGGTTTGCTGTTTTAGGTCAAATTCAAGATTTTCAAAAAGCGGACGATCTGGGTTGTCTTATGAAATTCTAAAGCAAAACCCATATCTCGGAAAAATTTCCAAATTGTCAGATTTGAGGCCAAAGAGCCCAGCATTCTAAAATAGAAAATTGCTCAAGACTTACTGAACATGGCCCAGTTCTGATCATTCTTCAAGGTTTTCAATATGGAGTACACTCCCCTCGAGTTTAAGACCAAATCAGCACTATGTCAGAACTTCATCATCTCAGCTGAAGAACGAGAGAAGGTGTGATATGAAGAAAAGGAAAGGTATCATAAAAGAGTTGTGCAATACTCTTCTATTGGAAATCAAGCGAAGTGTCAGAAGCATAAAGTTGCAGAGCCGCCAGATTATCAAATTTGTGAATCATCTTTTGGGGCAGCGATGTTTTTCGAGAACATAACTCATAAAGCAGCCAAAGAAGTGAAGGATTCTCTAAGTTTGATCATAGAAGGCGAAGAGATCTTGGAGAATCAGAATATTGCCTTTGAAGGCATAGATGCACCGAACCGGGACACAGTTTCTAATTTCCTAGCGGATGTGATCGAGCTTTAAAGCAACTTTCTTCTAGAAGCTTTCTTTCCACTTTCTTTCTATTCTTGGAATGATTCTTATCCATTCTTTGAGAAGAGAAAGAAGATAAGATGTAATAGTTGGCGTTTCCCGCTTTTTCTACTTTCTAGGGTTTTAGTTGTTATCTTCTTTCTAGATTTAGTAATAAAGCTTGCTTGCTGAGAAAGCCCTAGATTGTGAAAGCAAGGAGATTTAGGGTTCCCTACTCCTCTGCTTGTCTATAAATAAGAGCCTTTTGCTCATTGGTTTTCTTTAACCATCTTTGGTGATATTAACAAAGCGGTGAGCCTATTTTTGCCTTCTGGCTGGTATTCAAGTGTTGTTCAATTGTGTTGTGATAGCAAATTGTTGAGCCTCTGTAGCCAACAAGGAGTTAGTGTGATTGCTGTTTTCTATTGTGTAAGAGCAAGATTGCAAGCCTCTTTAGCTGCAATTTCTTGTTCCAGGCATGTTAGAAGTGAGCTTTGTTCTAGAAGTTTGAGTAATAAAATCATGAGCCTCCTTTGCCTTGGTCCAAAATCTCAGATTTCCGTTATTTGTGTTATGCTTTTATGATCTCAATTTCAACTTACATTGAAGTGTGTAGATGTTTGTTGGAAAAGAGTTTATTGAAGTACTTTGTCAGAGAATCATCCTTGTCCATTTCTAATTTCTCTTGCTCTGCTTATTACTTGAGAAGTTAGAAACGTCTTTAGTTTAAGCTAGTCGTAGTTGAAGTTCTTAAATCAGAAAATCTCAACTGCGGCATTTGTGTTTTATAAACTTTGTGCTCTAGCTGATCAAAAAGATAGGCAACTTAGTTTTAGTTTACTTTCTTGAACACCATCAGCAAGAGGGAGCTTCCCCTCCTAATTTGAAGAGCAGTTTATCTGTGCATAGCTGTCCGTTTTCAAATCCGCATTCCAGAGGTGCGAATTTAAACGCCAACAGTTTTCTGGCGCCCACCATGGGGCACGAGGCATAAAACAACAAAGAAAGCTTAGGCTTTATGTCACGGGTATGACTATCTGGCACCCTATTGCTTGATCCAGCAGAAGCAATGGGTGATAACAACAATAATGTTGGAAGAAATGAACGACGTCCACCCCCATTACCTTGGGGTAACATCATTGGACCTTTGGCCTTGCAGGAACATCATGAATTACCTAAAGGGTCGAGGAAGCACTTTCCACGGTTTCACGGCGATGGGACTCAACACCCTGATGATCATCTTTCCGCCTTCTCAACGGCCTGCGCCATCTTGCACGTGGAACATGAAGACATCGCAGTGCGTCTCTTTGTGGAGACTCTTATTGGGAATGCTGCTGATTGGTTCAATCACTTGGAGCCAGGCATTATCACAAGTTGGGCGACTATGATCGAGAAATTCTTGGCGAGATTCAAGCCCGCTGAAGACAGTCATTTGTTGTTTGCCCAACTTGCAAATTCAAAGATGGAGAGCAACGAGCCCATGAGGGAGTTTGTAGCAAGATTTAATCGTCTTGTTACACGGATTTCTTCTACACTTAATCCATCACCGGATATTCTGATGAGCTGCTTCATAAATGCTCTTCCATCAAAGATAGCCTTCTTGAAAACGGCAAAAGAAACAGAATTGACGGACGCACAAAGACACGCCATTGAGCTGGAAGATAATATGATCACTTCCGGCATAATGAAGAAGGATTCAATCAGGCCTCTAGTTCAGAGTTTTGCAGATCCACTACTACAGAAGGCAGCCAATGAGATGCTGGCACTACCACCACCGCAATATCAACTTCAACAACAGTATCAACCTCAGCAACTGTATCAACCGAAGAGAAATGATTTTCAGCCTTACGACAATTGCAAGCCACGATTGCTAGCACCTCCACCAAGACAAACAATTGAAGCTGCACCACACGCAGTATTTTGTTCCTTTCATGATACCGATGAACATACCGGTTCTACATGTCCTGAGAACTTAAGAATGAATCAGATTATAGGATATGCTGATGCTGCACCCAGTTCCAATTTCGTCCCAACACTAAGTTCGAATGTTGTCTTACCACAAACGGACAACTTCGATGGCGACTCCGCAATGGGATATTTTGAACCCATTATTGAAGAAAAAGAAGACCTCTGCCACTACTCTCTTGCAGCAAATCACGGAAGACACTCTTTGCCTGTGTTCACAAAGGCTCTGCACTTGCAAGCGCAAAAAGAAGAAGAGAGGCGGAGAGCTAAAGAACAAGTTAAAAAAGCGGTTGCTCAAGACCCATCTCCAGCCAAGTTTGACATTGTAGACTCCTTGATGAAGACAAAAGTGCAGATTTCTCAGTTGGAATATCTTCGTGATCATCCTGAGCAGCTGGACAGAATAATACAACATGCGAAGAAAGAAGCTTCAATTCAGCCTACATTGCTTGAGTCATCCGTTCTAGTGAAAGAAAAGCCTAAACCTTTCTATATATCTTTGTATATAGGAGGGTTTAAATTGAGCAATTGTATCATTGACTCAGATGCCTCAGACAACATGATGCCTCTACAAGTGATGAAGGCATTGGGACTCTCGTGCACAGAAACTCAAAACGAGTGCTATTCGCTTCAGTCTGAGTCGGTGCCGTTGGTCAGACAAATGAAGAACACTCAAGTAAGGTTGGCGGCATGTCCAGAGAAAAGAATTGTGATGAATATCCTAGTGGCTGACATTCCACCCAACTACAGGATGTTGTTGAGTCGGAGCTTCTGCAGAGATCTTGGTGGTGCAATGCAGTTAGATTGGTCGTCTGCAATCATCCCTGTGGAGGAAGACAGAATCAAGATAGAACCTGAACCCAAATGCCAATTCATGGTGGTGAAAATCCCAAACCCCCCACCCCAAATTCTGTATCAAGGAACGGGTCTCGGTAATTATGTGACGCTGTCCAAGTTAGAAAGTGAAGACCAAAACATTCCTTGTCCAAAAGAGAGACCGATAGAGGATGCAAATTTATGGACAATACAGTTCGATGGGGGTCGTTCTAATACAAAATCAGAAGCAGGGGAAGTGATCATCTCCCCTAAAGAACAATTGTACCCATTGTCATATGGCTTGCAATTGGAATTCACTGAAGCTGAAAAAGAGGCGCTTTTGTTAGGCCTCAAAAATGCCAAAGACATGGGAATGGAACTCCTATGTGTTAAAGGGGATATGAAGCTGATCGATGAGCCAATCAAAGGATATTTTCAGATCAGAAAGGATCATCTACGACATTATAGAAATCAGGTGTGGAATGCAATCGATTGGTTTGAAGAGTTCGACAGCAGAGACATCCCAAAGATCAACGGTAGAAACGTCCCAAAGATTGACAACAGAGAGATCCCGAAGATGAACGAGAACAAAGTTGGTGACTCAGTGGTACCTGCTTTCTTCCTTGCGCCATTTTCCGACTTTTGTCAAGGTGCGTCTGGATGGACGTATGAAGATATGAGAATCTTCATCCCAGAAGATTTGTCTCTTGCAATACCTAGGAGAAGAGAAGTGAAGCCTTTCAGGCAGAAACAACATCCTTCAGAGGTGGAGTAAATTTTCTGTGAATATTTTCCTTTATGTTTTCGTGATGTGTTTCCCCTTTCAGTGATGTGATTGTTATGTTGTGTTTCCCTTTTCGTGACAGTTTCGTCGTGTTTTAGGTGATTAGGAGTCTTGTTTTAGGTGATTAGTAGGGAAGTCCAACTATTAGGTGATTACTAAGAAGTCCGGTCATAGGTGACTTAGGAAAGTTTTGCAAATAGGTGATTAGGAAATGATGCTGACTCCGATACCCAATGGACAAGGCACTGGTCTATGCTTAAAACTCCAGAGATTCTATGGTTCTCCTATGCCGTGAGTATCTGCCATGGTCCCCAAACAGAGCCAATGTTGTACCCCAAAATTAAAATTTTTGTTACACTTAGACATTTTGGAGAAATGAGTAAAAGTCTTGTCAAATCGATCAAAAAAGTCAAAATTTGGGTGTGCATGTCTTTTATGAAATTTAAAATGCAAAATTTTTCAATTTAGGAGTGATGCAGGTGCGCTTTAAGGCGACAACCTACAAAACCAGGATCTCGGTTTTCATCCCTAAATTTTTTAGGAAAGGCTGCTATTTTAGAAATTTTCTAAAATTATTAGCGTTTTCTCGTTTACTACGGGTTTCTTCCGAAAAGCAGTCTTGCGGCAAAAATTTCTAAAAGAAATAGAAAGTTGGTCCGGCGAGTCCGAAGGCCCGATTTTGATTAGCTCAAAATGTGTCTGTATCAGGCTCGTGCAGTCAGAATCTCAAAATAATTAGTTTTTCCCTATTGGGTCTATTCTGCTTTTTTAGAAGCATATATGGAGCTTCGAGGTCATCAATGGAAATTAATTTGACAGAGTTCGGCACTTAAACATTCGACAGAAGGTGAAACGATGAACATGCACGAAGAACGAGAAAGAAAGTTGAAAGGTCACGAAAATTTTTTAACACTGCTGAGTTTGGGCGCCCCTGTTGAAGAAAGGCGCCCATCTTTTTAGGGTATCAAATGGTAAAATTAGGGTTTGAGCTCTCAGCCAAAGTTGCTCAGTTTGCTTCCAGCTCCGCAGCGAATCCGATAGTACAGTCAACGGATCATCCAGCCACCCAGAAGTCGAGATCAAACGGAGCAGTTTCAAACAGAAGACAAAGTGAAAATTATGAAAATCTCATAAAATTTTCTAAGTCTGGGAACTTTGGGCGCCCCAGGTGTCCAGGGGCGCCCAGTCTTTTGGAAGGAAAGGTCCAACAATTAGGGTTTGCAAATGTGCTCAATCTCTTCAGATTTCAGTCAGCTTCGCAACGGGCGTCTTCGTCAGAGCATCTGACTTGTCGTTCTCTGGCAAATCCAGATCAAGGTGAAGGTAGAAGATGAATGTTCAAAATTGAAGATAAAGTTAGGTGAAAAATTGACTAAGTCTGGAGCAAATGGGCGCCCCTAGAGAGAAAGGGCGCCCAAGCTTTTGGAGGCTTAAACAGATGAATTTGCTAAAACTGCCTCCAGTATGTCTTCTTCAGATCAGAACAAGCTTTCCAACGGGATACTCAGCACGTCAATCGGATGTCGCAGTCGCCGGATATAAAGCACCGAACAAAGGGTCTGACGAAGGCTAAAAACCAAAATTCAGAAGCAAACACAGAAAATGTAAAATAAACTAAGTCTGGTCAAGTTGAGCGCCCCTGGAGAGAAAGGGCGCCCAAACTTTTGAGCTCTAAGATGATGGAATTCACCAACGCAGTCTCCAGGATCATCTCATTGATTTTAGCTAAGCTATCCAGTGGGCTTGTCAGCCAGTCAATCGGATCAGCGTAGCCCCAGGAACAGAGAATTCATTAGAAGAGCAAAGGGAAATGAAGAACTTGAAAATCATGAAAAAATGGCTGACACTGTGAAAGTTCGGAGCCCCTGGAGGAAATGGGCTCCCATGAATTTGAAGGTCAAAACGAAGTTTTTCGCCAGAGGTGCCTCCAGAACAATCTTCGCAGAATCAGTCAGGCTCCGCAATGGATCTTTCAGCTCACCTGTCGGATCATTCTGCAAACGGGAAATTAGAGGCAAAGTAGGAGGTCAAAATGATGAAAAGTTGAAAATGTCAAAATTTTGGTTGCTCTTGGATGAGAGCCCCGGTGAAGGCAACTTCATGCCTTAGAGAATTTTTGGGGATTTTCAAAGGTTTTCAAGGAATTGCAAAGTGAGGGGAGATGGCATCCAAACCACATTGAGCGAGGAGATTTTAGGGTTTTGAAATGCAGCTGAAGAAGCAAGCAAAGAGACAAGGCCCTAAAGAGTCTATTTAACACCTTTCTTTTATGTTATTTTCATTATTTTTGCAGGTAGCCTTCAAGGGAGAAAGTTGGAGTAGCAAGTTTGAAGAAATTTTTCAAGATTCAAGAACATAGCTTGCTGGTTTTTCATCATATTTTTCAGACCAGCAACATAAACCCTTGCTTTTTCAAGCTTTTTCATCCAGAAGATCAAATTTTTGAAGAAGAAGATCAAAGATTTCAATTTTCAGCGTTCTGGGTCTGCTCAACTCGTTCTTCTGAAGAATTTTTCAAGAACTTCATCAAGTTGCAGCAAGTGCTTTTATTTTTGCATGTCAGTGAAATCTTCAGGGTTTGCAAATTTGGATCATCTGGGTCCTCTCAAAACAGTCTTCTGAAGAAAACCCATATCACAGCTTTTTCAAGAAAATTTCAAATTCTAGGGTTAGCTGCTTTTTTGATCAGCCATCAGGGTTTTGTAAATCTAATCAACTGGGTCCATTTCTAATCTTATTCTGAACAAAACCCAGGTGCCATCTTTTTCGGTGGAAAATTGAAGAAATTAGGGTTTGCTGCTTTTTCAGTCAAAATTCAAGATTTTCAAAAACGGACGATCTGGGTTGTCTTGTAACGAAATTCTAAGCAAAACCCATATCTCAGAAAAATTTCCAAAAAATTGTCCGTTTGAGGCCAAAAACCAGCATTCTAAAAATAGAAAGTTGCTCAAGACTTGCCTGAACATAGGCGAGTTTACAGTCATTCTTCAAGGTTTTCAATATGGAGTACACTCCCCTCGAGTTTAAGACCAAATCAGCACTATGTCAGAACTTCATCATCTCAGCTGAAGAACGAGAGAAGGTGTGA
>VDFB02167547.1:0-47400 GCA_007258455.2 Sequoia sempervirens
TCTTAACTCAGAGAGACGTTAAATGCAAGACCCGTGTGTGGGTCCCACCGGGCGTGCCATAAATGTATACCTTGATATTTCTACCGCTCTAAATGTGCAAAATAACTAAGAAACATGAATAACAAAACACTAAGGACACCTCAAGATTAGCCAAAGAGTGGTTCAACGAAAAGGAATGCAAATAAGATAAAACACAACATTTTTACTCCTCACAGTTGATACCTCTTTGATTGGCCCGCTTGGATTGGTTGTGTGCTCCTTAGATGATGCATTTGAATGACTAAAATGCAAGCTTCACATGCAAATGATGAACAGTATTGGCTGAATGGTTGAAAAGGCTTGAGATTCAAAATGGACAAAGATGTAGTTAAGTGAGGAAAGTGCAAAGCGTTGGAAATGCAAATGGGCGATGTGGGTGCTCTTCAAAATAAAAGTGTTCTAAAACCCTGGAGGAGGGGTATTATAGGAGATTTGAATTCTAGAGAATTCAATGGTCGGTCAAGATTGTTCCAACAAGGCCAAGATGAAGGGCTATGGTGGGTTGAGAACCCACAAGCCCTCACATCTTGACATGTGGAGGTGAAGTGGCCAAAGGTGGATGAGATGGAAATGAGTTGTCAAAAGGTACATGAGGTGGAAAAGGACATGCACCTTGGGGAGTGAGGAGATTTCCACAAAAAGGGATTTCTTGTCCCCAAGTGGGAGTGAAAGGGACATTTGAGGAATTTTGGAATTCCTCAAAAATCTACATGGGAAAAGGAAAGGTGGTTGGGGATATAAGTGTGAATTAAAAATTCACATTCCTAGGAAAGTCTAAAAGATAAAAGATGGGCTCCAAAAGGTGGGACTTGGTCACATGTGGAGATTGTGACAAGTCCAAGGTTCTAGAAGCCTTGGAAGGATGGAATGTGAATTAAAAATTCACATATAAAAGGAGGGAATCTAGGAAGAATAAAAAGGAATTAAAAATTCCTTTGGAGAATGATTAGGCTTAATTAATCAATAATTAGAGGATAATTAGGGGCTAATTAGGATTAAAAGCCAACTTGCAAAGTTGGAGGATGACACATCCTAACTCAAGGATTAGGCATGTGCACATCCTTAATGAAGAGATTAGGAGATGGATTAGGATTAGATGAAAATGACATGTGAGGAATTAAATAAATGCAATATTTATTTAATTTATTTGATGAAAAGAGGATTAAGGAGGGTAAGGTATTTAATTATTAATTAAATACTTTAGGGATTTAGCAGAATTAAAGATATTAATTAAATAATAGTAATATTACTTAATTAACTTGGGTAAGAGGATGTTTAGATGAAAAGTGGTAAATTTGGATAAATTAAGTGTCCAAATTTGGATGTCTACAGTCACCAAGGAATAAATCTTCTCCATAATAAGATTAGTAAGATGGTAACCACTCCTTGTGGGAATTCATATTGTAGGAGCAACCTAAATCAATAAGCTAAGAGTCATCACTAGCAATATTAGCAAAGCTAAATAAAGCATCATTGTTTTCATAATCATAGAATTTTGTAGTGGAAAACTATCTAAGTTTTTTCATGTTTCTAATATTGCTTCTTCACATGGCCTTAATTTTTGCATTTCCAACACTTCACTCTACTCTTTCTAATGGTTTTGGGCTATCCTTTAGATTTGGTAATTTTAATTTCTATAATTTAATTTTTTACCTGCCATTATTCTTAAGCCTTCACTAAACATGTTGTGCATCTTTTGAGTCCTCATCCATGAATTCTCTCATCTCCTCACTAAGAAAAGTAGCAATAATGGTATCTATTATAGGATTTAAAATAGAACTAATCAAAGCAATAATTATATTTCCCAAGATTCAAGTAAAAAATAAAGAAATTAAATACATGTATCCTCATTTAGACTAACATCAACTAGAAGCTACTTGAATCAAATTTATATTGAAATAATTGAGATTCTTTTCATGTCTTCCTCCATTTTTATTGAATATTTTTTTATTCTAAGGTAAAAATTACTAAGAAGACTCATTTCATAAATATCACATATTCCCTTACACAAGTTGAATGTGGTAGCCTCCTCTAAAACATTCAAGAGATTATTTTTTGAAAGACGCAATCAAATGATTCCCCATGTCTTCTTGTCCAACTTTGTAAAATATTCATCAAACATAGCCACATGAATTCTTCCTTTGTAACAATTCTCTACTTATCTCTTTCTTCCAAGAGATCCTCCATTTTCAACTTCCATACCTTGTACCTAGAACCATCAAATTTCTTAATTGCTAACCTAGATATGTTATACATGAAATCAACCACAAATAGATATGAAAAATACCAGCGAATTAAATACTCCCATTAAAATAGAAAACCTCACAACACTTCCAAAAAGGATCCCTCTTGATAGAAATCATAAGGCTTACTACTAAATTTTGAGAAATTGATGAATAATTACAATGATAATTTATGCATAAAGCACTCAAATCTTCTTATACAAAATAGATAAAAATATGATTAACCATTTTTAAACTTTAAAATGTAACATTAAAAAATACATATAATAGGAAATTAAATTAGCAAACAATTGTAACATTAGATATAAATGGAAAAACCCTTTCAAGGAAAGACAACACAGAGATATTGAGCTTGTATTAATCAAGACAAAATATCTACAACAATACAATTCATTCTATCTTGTATAATCTAATAACATTATAGAAACCTTACATAACATACAAAATTAACCATACTAAACCTCTAATAATCAAGAATAAATCTCGACAACAGTAGGATCCACTCTATCTTCTATAATCTAATGACATTATGGAAACATTACATTATGTACAAAGTAACCATACTAAAAGTCTATCTCAAGCCTCTAATATATAGAGAAAATGGAAACAAGAAGCCATAAATGGTTTATAAAATAATTGATCAAAATTATGAGCCCAAAATAGGCACCCATATCCAAGTAAAAAATACAATGCCACATTCATAAAGAGAACCTTTAAATAATAGAAAGTAACTCCCAAGTATGTAGCCCATACCATTATGCATGGATAACTTAACTTGTAATTGCCACATTCATAAAGAGAACCTTTAAATAATAGAAAGTAACTCCCAAGTATGTAGCCCATACCATTATGCATGGATAATTTAACTTGTAATTCCCAAACACCCATGAAGGCTCCATTTACAAGGCATGACTCTTCGTATTAAAAAGTGACATTTCATCTTCTTTTCCTCTTTCTATGTCTTCTTGTGATAATAATTCCAAATAATTAGAGAACAATTAATATTGTTGTCCCACATGGAAATCCAAGTTCATCCATATAATAAGAAATAAATAAATTAATTATCCTACACATACAATTACACATTAGACACTAGGATTTGTAAAATAGATATCACCTAATCCCAATAGAGGTTTCATAATTCAAACCTCTTATAGAAAATCCCTAAATGTATTTCTTAGTGACTCGTTATTTTAAAAGCATATATCTTCATAGGGGTATAGGGGTATAAATTTTAATAGTTTGTAATGGCAAGTTTGATAAATCACAATGATATAGATGATCACACAGTATGATTGAATCATGTACAGTATTATCTAGACATTTAACGTAAAGTTCAAGGATAGGTCTATAACAAATTATATAACATAAATATATTTCTAAAATTGGATATCCAATTATTGAGCACTTCACACAACTATATCTCCTACATTGATAATTCTAATTCAACAAAAGAACTAAGTGATTCTAACCTCTCATTTTCTTTTATCACTTGTAAATATTAACTCTTATATGTTTAGGATTTAATATATTATCTCATTTCTTATTTATTAAACCCTAGGTATATATAGAAAGGTTATTTTTATCTCTACAATAATTTGACAATTTTTTAAATAAACTTATATTTAATGTACAATAAACACAACTCTTACTTGATCATGGTAATTATATTTATGTATGGAAGATCTTTGATATTTAAACCCACATTTACTATTATAAATAGTGGATGTGGACAAGAATTTTGAGTTTGGTGTTGCTCATGTAGAAGTTCTTTATTACAAATATTTATATCTATGCAAGACACTTTGTCACTTGACTTGTGACTTTCTTATGTTACAACTACTTATAATCAAATACATTTTACCTAACAATAGCATTGGTGGTTTGACTCAAAGTTAAGGATGTTTCATACTTCAGCCCTCTAATAGAAAACCCCCAAAGACATTTGTTAATGCATAATTATTCTAAAGGCATTTATCTTCACAATTACACAAGTTTTAGAAGTTTGCAATGAGAAATAATAAAATCATGAATGTATGGATGATAACACCACTCTAAGGTTAAATCATGTGTGACATTATCTAGAAGCAAGGTTGGGTTTGAAGACAAGTCTATAATAAAGTGCATAATAAAAATCCAATTCTAAATTTACAAATATGATCATCAAACACTTTATAAAACTATATCTTCTACATTGAAAATTCTAGTTCAACAAAAGAACTAAGTGATTCTAACCTCTCATGTTACACCCCATTGTGTTATTACCTATCAATACTATTACTTTGATGAGTTAAAATTATTTAATACATGATTATGTTTTGTATATTTTGATGAAAAATGCAATGAGTGGATATGTATTACAATGTGATTACTTTAATGCTTTGATAATGCAAATGATATATAATCCATATGGATGTTATGTTATCAGCTAACTTCTATTGTGATGCACTAATTTGGATGCAAGAAAAGAATTGAGCCTCTGGAAGAGAGGGGGAGTATCACCGAGGAGATGAATTTGGCTTGGTAAATTCCTAATGTACCTACTTGAGCTATCACACACTATTGATTTAGTTTGGTCTAGTTCATTCGAGTTAGTTTGGGAATTGGCAAGTAAAACTTTGATTATAGTTTGGGAAATGATTTGAAATGATTTTGGTGTTAGTCTTTGATTGAACTTGATTGTTTCTTATGTTTGAATTATGTGATTAAATCTTTGTATTGGGTTTAAGTTCTTCTTCGTGTATTTATGTTTATATACTAATCAATAAGTATATACATTGAATGCATGTGTATATATGTATGTGAATATGATAACTCATGCATGTGAGTATATACGCATGTGTGTATACGTAGGTAGAAATACTTATGCACACGAGGATATCAATTGGACATCTATGACACACACACACATTTTGTATGTATATCAATCGACGAATACATACATATGTGTGCTTATTATGAATATTAAAATAATGATATATATATATATATCATTATTTTAATATTCATAATAAGCACACAATATATATATATATTAAAAGGTGCAACACACCCATATTATTAGGGGTAAATGCTTTTGATCGGAGCTATGAACCGGGTACAAGAAACCACCAAACCCACGAGCACAATGGCCCAACGAAGGAAAAAGGCCTACGATCACATTGGCCCAACGAGGGTTTGAACCCTAGTGGTCGTCACTACAACCAAGCAACTTGACCACCGAACCACACCCTTATCGGCATATATATATATATATTTGTATATATATATGATAGCGATTGATGATTGTAATATACATACATACATACATGCATACATACATACATACATATATATAGTGGTCGAACACTATATCATATATATAATGTTATATATTTATGAAATGTTATAAAGTAAACTTCAACGCATATATAATGTGGACTATATAAATAGCGAATGGCTTGAATAAAGCCAACAATGTATAAACCATGGGCTATGCATAAAATCACATCCATGTGAGGATTTCAATTACAAATAAAACACATAAATGCGGATAGTTATTATTGCAAGTAATGCGCTAAAGTATGAAGTGCTTGGGAAACATTTTAAGAGGAATTTGATAAACATTATGTTGTG
Source organism: Sequoia sempervirens (assembly GCA_007258455.2). NCBI lineage: Eukaryota > Viridiplantae > Streptophyta > Pinopsida > Cupressales > Cupressaceae > Sequoia > Sequoia sempervirens. The sequence goes on from VDFB02167547.1 coordinate 5,898, forward strand.
CCATGTTAAGTGGAAGAATAAGTCAAGGTTGAGAGTTGAAAAAGCCATGCTCAACCTTATGGAAACATAAGAGTTTGTCAAGCCATGAGTTGGCTAAAGATAATGAAGAGGCTGACTTGTTGTGGCAAGCAACCCGCAACCACTATGCAAATAAGAAACCTGTAGGACATCATTTTTGTATTTGACTAAGTAAAAGATCTATTGTTGGCAGTTTATTGAGGTGACTCAGCTAAATAGGAGAGGCTGAAGTTGTTGGGACTGTTTATGTGTTTGCATTATAGTTATTTGAGCAGCCACTTTACGTTTAGATTAACTTGCATGAATTTTGATGGATTCTTACTTTGGTGAATTTATATGATCTTTGGTGATTTTTTATTTTGGGAAACCTTATTGGTTGATATTTGTATATTTATCCATTATGTTGGAATCATGTATTTATGTTTGCTAAGAACGATAAACTTAGAGTATTAGTATAATACCTAGATTATTATAGACTATATGTTTGCTTACATGGGTTATGTAGAATGGAAAATAATATTGCAATGAAGTGCCATATTGATATTTTTAGCTTATAATGCTAGGTAAACCTTTGTGATTAATGAGGTTAGTCATTGGGGGATTAAGTTAAACCATGGTTGGGAGTAACTAGTGGGCCAATTAGGTCACTTGATTTATACATTATCCTTTTGGGATGTAATCATGATATGGAATAGACTTGTTATGAGTTAGTATGGTCATAGTATTTACCAAATCGAGCAATAGGGTGGGTGAACATATGATGTCCACTTCATAGTGGTGAGACACCACTCTTTAAAAGTGAGTTTGAACATAATGATCAAATATTAGGCCAAAGTAGTGTGAGTAGCCACCGATTACACTGTCAGTTCAGTGTGGGCTAGGGTTGCATATCTAGGCTAGGAATGTCATGCATGTAGGAAGGTATCTAATGTATGATAGTTCTATTTATGTAGGACACAACACTAAGCTCATGTAGGCTATTATCATTTATGAGGGATACCAGACCAAACTCTTCGTTGAAGGGTAGGGTCATCTTATCAGTATGGTAGATGTGCAGGGGATCACAATAAGTCAGTGGTTCGCGAAAAAGAACTTGGGTGATGCTCGAGCCCTCATGTAGTAGGAAGCCAAAATTTGAGGATGTATGTCGGCAAGGACATCTGGACCATTTTGTATTTTATTCCATTGAGCTATTGAAAGCTATGTATGAAATCATGAACTTATCTCTTATGAAAATGTAAATGAATATGTAATCATTAATTGGAAATATGTAATGTACTTTATGGGAATGCAATAGAAATTTGAAATGGAATTATTTCGTATATGCATCTTTTATTATTAAAATGCAATAGGAGTTTAGAATGGGTTTATTTCAAATGTGCATCTTTGTTATTAAAGTTAAAATTATGGAAAAAATCTATTGCTCTTTATTGGAGAATTCATATATGGGTTAAACTTAGGTTAAAACATTAGGTAAAACATCGGGCATGTTACATCTCATTTACTTGATCGCTTGTCAATCTCAACTCTTATATATTTAGGAGTTGTCCTATTTCATTTTAAATATTTATATCATACATGACATGCTCACATACTTTTACACTTTTACACTTGTTTTATCTTTAGTATGCCACTTGGGGGTAATGTTTTATTCCCCTTTCAAGTGAGCTTTTGTGCATTATTTTTACTTATACTCAAGGGACAACACATGGATATGTGTGGTCATTTTACATTTTTCTCTCCTCAAATTGAATTTGTTATGTTATTTATGATGCCTAATTTTATGGGACTATACACTCTTTACATTTTTACTCACATAAATTATTAAAGCGACCCCTTTTATGAGTCCAATATTGAAGTGTTTATACATTTTGGTAAAAGTGACAACTTCATAGATCTTACACCAATATTGATACATTTTGATTAAATATATGTGGCCATTTTACATTTTTCTCTTCTCAAGTTGAATCCATTGTGTTATTATATGTCTAATTTCAAGGGGCCATACATTATTACATTTTTACACACACAACTTGTTAAAATGAACCCTTTATGGGTCCAACATTAAAGTTTTTATACGTTTTGGTTAAAGTGACACCTTCAAAATAGTACACCAATATTGATACATTTTGATTAAAGTGGCAATTTCATGGATCCTACATTAATACTGATACATTTATTTTGAAGTGACACCTCCATGGGTCCTAAACAATTCCGTTTTGGTTAAAGTGACACTTTCAGGGGTTATTTTTAAATTTGATGAGTGATGCAATTACATAAATGCAAAATGATTATAATTCTTTATGTTTGGTGTAGGTTCTAGTAATGTCTTATTTGTATGTTTGTGTAGATTAGGGAACATGGGTCTATGAATAAGACAAAGTCTTGTGCAATTGCTTGTTCCTTAAATCAAGGAGGCTTTGTACTTCAACCCTCTTATAACATGTCTTCAAAGGTACATCTTAGTGTCTCATTGTTTCAAAAACACATAACTTTGCAAGTACATAAGTACCAAAAACTTGCAATAGCAAATAATGAAATCATGACAATATAAATGATCACACCAAACCAAAAGTAAATCACATATAATACCATCTAAATACAAAATAAATATGAAAAACAAAGTCATAACAAAACATATGATATAAATCTAGTTCTTTGAAAATTCTTTGTTCTTCAACATATTTATTTTTATTCTTATAAAATTAGATATCCCATCATTGAACACTTTATATAACCTTATCTTCTATATTAACAAAATTCTAGTGTAGTAAAAAAAATAAAAAACTAAGACTATTCTAACCTCTCATTTCCTTATCACTCACCAATCTCACCTTTTATTTATTTAAAATTTAATCTCATTATCTCATTCATCGTTTTATTAAAACCTAAATATATATAAAGAGGTTTATTTTTAATGTTCACAAATAGTTTTTTATTATAAATGTATACCTACTTTGACTTATTATAAACCCAACTTTTATTTTATTTTATTGATGAGATCCGAACTCAACACCATATAGATGCCTACAACATTATTGTCTCATTAAACCAAACTCCCTTCGACTATAAACCCAACTTTAACATGACCATGGTTACTATTTTTTTTTTTGCTACCTATTATAGGAGCATGAGCCTTCTTAGGCTGAACCTCTTCAGCTAAGAGCCAAGGACTGAGGGGTATCCATTCTGTCAAATTCACTCGGGGCATGATCCTGGGCTCATCCCTTTTTCGATGTTGGACCCTTTGCACTCAGCAAGACTTGATCCTTGGTGGGCTTATTTAGAACCTTTCAACTTCAAGAGTAGACCAAGGACCTATAACCTTAACTTACCATGGTTACTATATTTTAAGTAGGGAGGAGAAAATATTTCAACCCATATAAACGGTGGATGTGGACAAGATTTTAGGGTTGTGAGTAGGGCATTCATTTATCACAAACCTCTTAATCCGTGCAACACACTCGCTACTCGACTTGTGGGCTTCATACGTTACGACTACTTCTCACCTAACAATGAACCCTAAATACCCCAACGCAATTTCTAAATCGTTGAAGCAACGCAAAAGCGTGCGTTGTATATATATTTATAACTTGTAAACCAGTATTCTAATCCTCTGCACCTACTCCAATGTTAGGTGTACAAATAAGCCTTAGAAATCCTAGAGTTTGCTTTATTAAGAAACACTCTTTTATTATTGAGATGTCGCTTGTTTTTTTAGTAAGATTTGACTTGGGTGTTTCAAAAAATTCTTGGTAATGGAAAAACTTGGCTAAATATCAGTCACCAACTTAGGTATGTTATGAAATCCATTTGCAAGTTAAACTCTCGTGCTCGTCTAACCGACAGTGACCTAATGCAAGTTGTTGTAATTGAGAAAAAATTGGTCCATCCATCCTACGTGTGCTTGGCTGTCACGCTGGGTCCCACTCCCCAAATATATCACGCCAAAGTCGAGAAATTTGAGTGGGCAAATGCAACTGTCCTGCGAATAAGAAGCGATAAAAATGATATTCACGCAGTGTTATCAGTACACATCCCAAAATAAACTGAGCTGTACACAAACAGTATTAAATAATTGAAGTGGGGCCCACCACTACGGCCTTTTAAGAAAATCCCGAAACATGTGGGTGTGTAAGCACGACAAGCGATAAATGTGCTGTCAGCGTCAGTCGCCGTCTAACTGCCGGCGAGTGGCGACAGTTGGCAGTTCACCGTTACTGTTTACCGTTCACCGCTGAGTGGTCACCGTTCACGGCATGAACGCCGTTGAATGCATAGACACCGTCACCTGCCGCCTCGGAACACGTAAGTTGCGGCGGGTCCCACCTTGCACCGTTTCGGCGTGGCAGAGAATAAAACTGAGGGTAGTGGTAGAGTTAGAGTCAGAGTTGGTTTCTGTACTCATGCGCTTTCCGTGAACCTCCCAGAGTTTCTGCCACGTAAACAACGCTCGCACCCGTGGTTTGGTACGGTCGTGTCGGGTATCTGCCGCAACCTCACATCGGTTTCCGTAACTTACTCTGTTTAAATTTCACGGGTACTTTGGCCCATCTAGGCTTAATTTTCGGTCGGTTGCAGCCTATAACTGGCCCTTCATGCTCCTGCCCACTCACGCCGCTTAGTCAACCATTATCTACATTTATTTTCAACTCTTGCAACTTGATCTCGTAATCATTGTTTTTTATTATATTAATATATTTCAGTATTTATTTAATATATAATTCATTTGTTTATTATATAAATTGTTTATTTCAAATATTTATACGTAAAAATTTGTTAGTGTTCTTTTAATCATAATCTTTATCCTAATTTAACGTTATTCATAATCTTCACCCTAACAATAATCTTAATCTTAATTTTAACCCTAACCTTATTTCTATCTCTTTATCCTAACCCTCATTTAATCTTATATGTTGGACCACGAATGCTAGAGATATTCATCTCCAAACGTCTATACACTTTTATATGACAAATTGATTAAAAAATAGAAGAGGAAGATCTCTCTCTATCTATCTATCTCTCTCTATATATATAATATAAATTATTTACTTGAAATATTTATATTGAAAAAATCATAAGTTATTTTTTTATCATAATTATATATATAATTGTTTAAACTTAATTTTTATAAATGTTTTTAAAAAATCATAACAATCTTTAATAAATATTATTAAAATAAATTTAATATTATGAAAAGTAAATTTATTTTTAATATAGAAGAATTTAAATATATATATCTTGAGATATTTCAAAATACTCAATGTTATTTATATTGTATTTATTATTTTATATTATATTTTTTGTTATAAAGTAATTTTTTAAAATATATAATACTTTAAAATTAATTTTAAAGATAATTTTTAAATTTATATTAAATAATTGAAAAAAATAAATTAAATAAATTATTTTTTAAAAATAAGATAATTGATTTTAAAATTTGATCTTTGATTAAATAATCTTAATAATATGTAGAAATTTCATATGTATAATTAATTTTTTTATATTAATCTAAATAACCTTAAAATTCTTTATTATTAAATATTATATTTTTAAAAATTTTCTTTGAGATATTAATTAATTAAAAATTTAAAATACAACTTTTATAATAATTTACCTTAAAAACATAAAATTTCCACTTTCTATCATATCAAAATGATAAAAAAATTACATAATCAGAATCCAAAAATATTATCATATTGATATTTTATATATTAAAATTAAAAATATCTAAATAAAATAAAAAGTCGTCTACTTCATCATTAGTAGTTATATTTTTTACAGGGTTCATATTAAAAATATCTAGGTAACCCTGAATTTGAAAGCGCGTTCCCCTGGAAACTGACGGGTTCACCTAACGAGGAAATGGATATTTTGTTTCCCCTGACAAAGCGGGAAAGGCCATAATGGGTTGACGTGCCGCTAAAGGCAGGCAGATTAGCTGTTAAGTGTTGCCGGTCGTACAACAGGTAACCCGGTGGGGCCCATTAGAGGTGCCGAGCAGGGACTATTTGACAGCCAATTAAATTAGTTTTAACACGTATTCCGAGTGGAGGTGGAGGTTCACCATTTCCATGCAGTCTCTGTTGATAGAGTTCGTTGACGGGGACTTCATCCACGTGTCATCCTCCGAAACATCTTCTGCATGCGCGCTTTATTAGCATTTCTCCACTCTTCCCCTAATATAAAAATAGCAGATGCTTGCACATATCATCCATTCATCCTGTCTTGCGTTGTATACTTTGTGTCTATATATCTCCGACGACGTCTCTACTTGTGTGTATATATAGCACCCCTTGTTTTCATTTCGTTTGCAGGAAAAATGGCAGAGGAGAATTTGTATGCTTGCAGCCCTCTCCGCAAGAGACCAAGAGATAATGAAGAAGAAAAAGAAGAAGCAGAAGATTCAATCAACAGTAAGAATGTTGATTTGGATATAGCACCCGAGGCCAAGCGGATTTACAGCGGGCCTGCGCCGGACGCAGATCTCATGGCACTGCTCGACAAAATCTTTAAAATGGACGACTATATTGAGGAGAAGCGAGTCGTTAAGAATTCGGTGGAAGATGAAATGAGTCTGAAGGACTCGTCCTCTTCTAACGGCGACATGGAAAATAACGAGTTCAACTATAATCTCCTTTTGGATGCTGCAGATGAGCTTCACATGAATTACTTCGATTTCTGCGACGAGGATTTGATGGCCGTTTATTCTGGTACTAATTATGGTCTTATCCATGACTACACGGAAGTCTCAGGGAGCTTGTGGGAGGACGATATTTGGCAGGTGAAGGATGCCGATGTTAATGACCATCAAGTGGATGAAAATACATAGGAGCTCCCCCTTGCATTTTATGTACTGGTTTTTTCTTTTCTTTTCAAACACTGAATCGTTGTATAGTTGTACAATGAATGGCGAAGACGGATGTAATTCTGTAAGCCAAAACAATCCTTAAAATGTAATTTTTAGGGTTAAGAAAGATCACCATTTTCTCAAATCTGGGTTTTCATTACTTACCGTGTATATGAACCATTTTTTGATCTCATGCGAGCCTGGACTATGAATTCAGAGCCCTTCAACACTAAAACTCGTCTCCTAATTAATGTTATAAGTTAGCCTGTAATTTCGAAAATCTGCAATAGTTTCATGGAAATAATGTTATAAGTTAGCCTGTAATTTCGAAAATCTGCAATAGTTTCAAGGAAATAATGTTATAAGTTATCCTGTAATTTCGAAAATCTGTAATACTTTCATGGAATTAATGTTATTTGGTTATACTTACAGACGGAGAGTACGGTTTTATGCAGTATAACTTCTGGCAATATAAACGCAAGTGCTGGTGTATTTGTCACCTTTTTCATTCTGGACATTTTTCCATTACCAGTGTCTATTTTAACCAGATGTGAAGTAAATAAATAAATGTTGAGAAATCAATCCAAGGGAGGGGAGGGCCCAGCCTCCAGGGGTTATTTGTATTCGGGGACAGTCTCAGAGATGCAAAAACTGTACTGCATAGGGTACATGAAAGTGGTGGCCCCTAGGGGTGCAGATTCATTCCAAGCTGTTCGGAACGAATCTGTATCCTCTCTAAACCAGCCATTTGAGCCACTTCATATAATTCCAAAACGGAATCTGTAAGAAGAAAGGGGCGGGGATAAATGTGTACTGTTTATTCGTTTATATCGACGACCTCCAATTCCATGATGAGCAGTACTTGTTTAAGAGGAACGTAAAACATAATAGGCCTATTACATTTAAAAAGAGGGGCAAGGACCCAAGAGTATAAGTTGCTTTCTTTGTTTTATTAGGAGAGAGAACAATGTTCCCTATAACAAATCCATGGTTGGGATTCTTTGACCATATCTTTTTCCTTTACAATTTGTTCAAAGAAAATAAAATATTTTGATTTGAATTCTCTTTCCCCTCCCCTTCCCTTTCTTTTGATTATGTTGCATATTTCTATCCAATTTATTTTTATACTTAGTCAAAACTGAAGGTTTCAATGAAGTTCCTTTGCATTCCATTTTGGCTAAATGACTTGTTCCCAAAACTAGGAAAAACACCCATAGTGTTGTTCTTAAAGTCTTCATAGCTCTTTGTTCTACAACAATCAAGTTCCTTGGAATATCTTTAGCTTTGAAACAATTTCTCGAAACCCTTCGACATCAAACAAGTATTTGGGACCACATTGGTTCTCAATGAAGGCATGAAGTCACCATTGTTCCATTTCAAAAAAATTGAAGGTCCTAAGAACCCTTTTACCTTCTAAAGTCATTTTGAGAACCACACAAGCTCTCAACAACATGAAAATCACTAAAATGGTTAAGTTACAAATAAAAGAAGCTTACTTCCTTTTGGAAAATTGATTAGTTCCTAACACCTCAAATTTAACCAAGTTCTTGGTTTCAAGAACCAACTCAAAGATTGGTCACTTGTTTCCTAATAAAGTGGAGGCTTCACTTCAACAAATGGGCTAGTTCCAAAAATCTCTCCAACTCCCAAAGTTGTTCATGGAACTTTATAATTTCCTAGCGCAAGTAAAAAAATAGTACAATGGAATGCTTATCACCAAAGTAACAAAATCTTATTGATTTCAAAAACTATGAAATTATTAAATGATTTTTGTAGGCTTCAATCAAAGATTATTCAACCTCAAAAGGGTATAAATGTTAAATCTCTCCAACATTATTATTAACCTCTGGATTTCACCATTAAAGAGTTCTACAACATAAGCACACCATGCTAGTCAAGGATTGTTCCCCACATTAGCTCCAATTTCCCCAATCTACATTTGTCAAACAAGGTATATTTTCTCATCCTCCCCTTTAGTACTTATACATTTACAAATACTTTCCCATTGAATATAATCCACATAACCCCCTTACGAATTTATTATTGTTCTTAGCCAATCATTTTTGTCCATTTTAATAAACCTAGGTCACCTCCTAATTTCACTTGAAGCTTATTGCCTTTAATTTAAACCTCACATGCTTAATGAAATATCTACAAAATCACCCTCAATCATTTAAAGCTAATATTTCTTCCAACTAGACCCTATGAAACCAACTTATTTTCCTTATTCAAACAATCCTAATTTCCAAACTAGTGAGAATGAGGTACAAGTACCAAGGGTATGAGAAGATTTCAGTCCTTGAAATTGACGTACCAAGGTCAGGGATTTAGTGCTAAGGAATATAAATATGAATGAGTTATGGGAAAAATATCAAGAAATTCAAAAATCCAATCACCCTAAGGATTTTTGAAAGTGGATTGGTTCACACTATGGTTTTCCCACAACCATATAATGTGTTGACTTGGTTCTTGCCTATAAAAAATGTTATGGTTGAAACTAGATAAATCAAGACTATTAAAAGTAAAGTAGTTGTTAGACTAGATAGGAAATCCTTAAACACCACTTTCTCTCTCCCACAAAGAGAAGAATATGCTAAAGTTACTAAATAAATAGGTAAGAAACATTATGAGGAACATAAGGTTGAATACTAAATGCCACTAGCTTGGCCTAGCTAAGTGAAAAAAGGAAAAGGCTATCCAGATTGACAAATAACTTATACAAGTAAACCTTTTATTAAGATTTGTTTGAATTGATTACCATTTAAATAGGGTCATAGGCCATATTGAGACAAATACCTTTCACTACTAGATGTGATTATTTATTATTATTTGTCAAGGAGAATAATTCATTGATTATGGAGAGATCACAATTGCTAACATTTACAATAAATTGATCAATCTTGAGAAGACCCAACATTTTTACATGACCTCATATCTATTTTATGCAATAACAAGTAATAAGACATGGCCTAGCATTAATTACTCAAGGTGTATTGGTGTTGGAGGAAAGCAACTTACATTTTAGCAAGGTGAACGATGCATTCACAACGTTAACTATGAGATGTCATGTCCCTTTCTCCAAAAAAAATAGTTGCAAAGTAGAATATGGGGATTCTACTACATTCCTCTGTAGGAGCTCATCTTAGTTTGTGGTTTGGGACGTAGCATCTATAATGAAGGCCCCACAATATACCCAAAGCTCGTGGAAAAATGATCATCTACCGGAGAGATATTGCCATCAAAAGATTGTTAATTTAGGTTCACTATGCCATTGAGACAAGGTCAATTCTAGGAGTCCCTTTGAATGCATTCCTCCATAGGAGCATGTTTAGGTGTGCAATTCAAAACATAGCACCTACGATGACACTTGCACATCATATCTATCCAAAAATCAAGAAGGGAGGATTGGACAATGGAAAGATATCATTAACAAAAGGCGACTGTGCTAGTAAATTAGCATCCACCCATATAGGCTTGAAGGATAAGTCATTGCAAGATCATGTAGAAGTAATGCTAGAATTTAGTACTTGACATAAAATAGTTTAATAAATTAATTAATGTATATTTGTTAATTTATTAAATATAAATAGTTAAACAAATTAACATGTTATTGTTAATTTATTAAACAAATTAGTTTTTGAAGTTATATTCCCATAATTGGTTTCATACGGGAATAATGGCCTTTTAAAGGCAATACTATGTAATAGTTTTTTTAGTGCAATATGAATGAATGAATTTTGATTTGAGAGCAATCTCATTTTTTCTCTCTCATTTCAATATGGTACCAGAGCAGGTTTCCTTGACCTCTTTGTTTTCCTTCCATTCATTTGTCTTCATCCAAAGCAGTTCATTCAAGGGCCAAGCAGTGCAGACCACATGTAATAGCCATTGATGTTCGTCCACCATTCTTGCATTTTGTCAACATAGGAGCAGTACAGACCACGTGCAAATCTGTGACATTCATCACTAGTTTGCATTTTTTTCTCTCTTTCCATCTTGATCTCTCCTTCCATTACTTTTCCTCCATTCTGTTCATGTTCATATTCAAAATTTGAATATATATATATATTTCTCATTACGTATTCTATACTGCCAATCATTTCTCTGGAAGCCATTTTACTTTTGTTCTTTAGTATCTGGATATTCATTTCAATAAAATGAAGATTGGAAAGAGTGACGAGTCGTGGTAATCCCCTCTCACATTCGAGATAACTTCCACTAGAGTTCTAACTCAAATATATTTCGTGAAGAAAGCAAAAGTTGTGAAATCATGAAAACCTCAATCTTGGTTTACCTTTTCGAAAGAAAAGAAATGATCAGAACGAGTTAAAAGGAAAAAGCGAAGAGCCTATTACATAGTGAAAGAGAGTACGAGGAAAATATAAGTGATGGAGAATGTTTGATGAGGAATCTTCACAAATTAGCTGAAGCGATTATTAAAGTGGCTCATGATGCAAAATACTGTGCTCATGGAATCCTATGCTGCAAAGATATTTAGCATTGCCACTTGAAAAAATGTGGAGGAGAGCAATTAAGTGTAACAGAGCACCACATATGGGTAGCAAGGAGCATGTGGGAAGACAGTGGAAGGGAAGACATTACAAACAAACAAGGTGCTGGAAAAACAATCAGAAATAATGAAAGAAGTGCAAGCTGTATGAATAGAAAATGAATGGATGCACCAACTTCTTTAGAAGAGAGAGCAGTTAGGGTTTATAATTTTTTGTTTTTCTCTATGTCAGTGCTAAGGGGTGATGTTAGAATTTAGTACTTCACATAAAGTTAAGTAAATAAATTAATATATTTGTTAATTTATCAAATATAAATAGTTAAATAAATTAATATGTTATTGTTAATTTATCAAATAAATTAGTTTTGGAAGTTATATTCCCGTAATTGCTTTCATACCAAAATAATGGCCTTTTAAAGGTAATTTACTATGTAATAGTTTTTTTTAGTGTGCAATATGAAACTAATTTTTGATTCGAGAGCAATCTTGTTTTTTCTCTCTCATTTCAATAAATAACGACATAATTGGCTTTAAGGCTAACCTAATGTAGTGTGTTGGGAATTCAAATTTTGGGCTTTGACACCAATTGGGCTCAAGGAAGACCTATTCCTTAAGAGGAATGTTAGCATATAAATTTAGGGAAACCAATTCATGTAAAGGCATCAAATTCTTATATCATTTATCTTGCATATTTGGGACACTTGTGTTCCAATTTCTTCTATGGATGAAAACCCAATGTTCACTAGGAGTAGAGGATGAAACCCCTTTGGTTCTTGAGGGCATTCTCATTTAGGGATTGCATCTAAGCTTCAAGTTAATACTGTTGTTTAATCTGTGGTGATTTGGCAAGTCATTCCAGATCATTGTTTTAAATTGTAGTCAATATATATTATTCATATTCTAGAGTTCTCATCATAATTTGGTGTAATATTTGTTGTGCTTATCTTGCTCTGCTTTCATCTATAAATCAATATTGTTACAATTTGTATGTTAGGGACATTATAGTGGTATCATAGCAAGATTCTACCAGCCTGTAGGGTTTCCTAATGATTAATGTTTCCAATTGAAAGGGAAATCAAGTTTTGAAGGAGAGAACTGAAGAAAGTAGAGCAAGAAGAAACAATGGGAGATGATGAAGCCAAAGTAAAATTTGAGGAAATGATACAATGGAAAATTCATCTTGCCGACATGTTCGGCCAAATGTTTCAGTGGATGTAGACTAATGCAAGGAAGGAGAATGATAGCATTAATGGAGTTGGTTCCTTTAGGGAATCAAGTGGTGGAAAGGGAAAGGAGAAGGTGATTGCTACACAAAGTTCCAGAACAAACTTTAGTAATAGGCCCCTTAATCCCAAGTTCATTCAAAGAGTGGAAGAAGTTCTAGAGGGAGAAACTACCCTCCAAGATGACATCTCAAGAGCTTATGAAGAATATAGGGCTTTGGAACCTCCAATCAAAGAGATCTTGTCTTTGAAATATTTCATGGCAATGAAGAAGAATAAAAGAGGAACTTACCATTCACCCATCAAGCCAAAAGAACTGGAGCACTCATAGGGAAAACTATCTATCTATGTCATGATACATATCTGTGGACATCGAAATCTGCAAATCGTTAGTAACTAACATATACAAACATGATTAGTTTCCAAGCAATAAGCACCATTCAACATCCATATGAGATATCTAACATGTTTTAAAATGCTATCTAATAACAAGATACATAAAATCCTATAAAGAAAAACATGAAACCAATCTATCCCATATTGGATTGGTGTCACATGTGCTAGTGACCCTTTCCCAATCCTTGATTGATAGCTTAGATGATGATGATAAGATGGAAATGATGAGCAAAATTAGTTCTCAAGGAGAGTAACTTTGCATATGCTTTTTGGATGAAATTGTGGAGGATTTGCTCAATGTTGAAGCCTCTATTTGAAGATTTCAAATGCTAAGATTGTTGAAGAGGGACCAATGTGGGACTAAAGATTAAGCCAATGATAGGAGGACACTTGTCATCATGTGATTAGTTGATGTGTGTGCAAGATTTGGGAAGAGTGCCCAAGAGGGGGAAATTTTGAATTCAAATTTGCAATAAATTTTGAGAGGGGGACAAGAAAGAAGAGCCATAAATGCCCTGTTTGACTTGTCATGTTGAGAGAAAATGATGTTTTAATAAATCAATAAAATTGATTTATTGTGCAAGTGGCTAGGTCTAGATAATGCAAGTGGGATGTGATTAGTATTAGATTAGGATTAGATGATGATCATGCTGATTTAATGTTGATCTGAGATTTAATTAAATAAATGATTGATTTATTTAATCAAAGAGATGATGATAGGATCAAGTTTGATTTGTTTGACTTAAGTTGATGAATTTACCCTGATGAATGGATGAGTGTGATTTTGATCAAATGCATAATGCTAATTTTGCGTGTCTACATTTTGCCCCTCTTTGAAGCAATGTACTTGTTGCGTTGGTTCAAAGAATAACTTCCATAATCAAATTTAAAATTTCATGATTTTTCGGATGCCCCATTGAAAGAAGTATTACACTGGTATTTGCCCCTCGAGATCGAGTGAAAAGATTCGATTTGAGGGTCGATCTCGCGATAAAGAGGTTCAAAATGGGTGGTTATGGATGACGATGCAATGAGATGATTTTAAGATGCTTAAAATAACAAAGCTATATTATCCTAAACAACTTAAATGATGATATGATATGAGATGGATGAGATTGATGATGTGATATGCCGATTATGCAACGATGATTTATGATATGCTTAGACTAACAGATCTATATTATGATGATGATATGCATGTGAGATGATATGCAAAATACTGATGATTTATGGATGCAAGATGGATGCATGATGGATATATGACTCGATGCATGATGTTAGTGCATGAAATGAGATGATAAAAAGAGGATCCAACAAGTCCATGATTGGTCGAGACTTTATTAGAGATGATGATGATAATAAAAGATGATGATGATAAATGATGATGATAGATGGATGATTTGCTTATCAAGGATTGGGATTTTCAAAGGGTCACTTACTTTATTTTTGATAACACGCCTAAGTACGATGCATCAAGGCATGAAGGACCAGGATGGCGTTGTACTTAGTGTGATGGACTTTGACTCAACAAGCAGATAGGAGTATTCTTGTTCACACTTTGATTATTAATGAAAACTCCTTGCTAGGGCTGCACTCTTAACAAAGCAAGTATTCAAGTTATGTTTATTAAGAGTGTCCAACAAGCACAACAGATACAAAAAGAATGATGATCGTTATCTCTATCTCTATCTCTAAATCCTTCGCTCGATATCATCGAGGTCCTTGAATGAGCTAATAAGATAAATCCTCAAAAGAAAAGATCATAATAAAACAAGCCAATGTTCTTCATACCTCTAGCCAAAGGGATTTGTTTTGATAGGATAAGAATCCAAAGGTGATATCCATAAATGATGCCCATTGCTCCGAATCCATATATCCCGGTGATATACTGTACGATGATGATGGCTCTGATAAATTGATTGATAGGCCAATGATATAAAAGTTGACTCATTACGTTTTGAAAACGATCAGACTCTTGATTTTGTTTTGGAAAGATTTGTTGCTTTGATTTTGATTTCACGACAGCTTCGATTTGGTTTGGTTATGGATTGTTTCGTGAATTTTATGCTTGTCAAAGGATGAAGGTGATGTGATCAAATTTATTACGGATGATTGATTATTATGGGTGGAAAGCTAGATGAGACATGGATTTTCAAATATCGATGTTTTGATGTTTTGAAATGTTTCCTTTGAGGTCGCTTTTTGGTGTTTTGGATTCTAAGTAAAATCGTTTTGATTTTGATTTTCCTGATGTTTTGGATTTTGATGTTTTCAATGTTTCTTGGATTTCTTGGGTGTTTTCTCATCGTTTTGATTTTGATGTTTCAAAATGACGAGATGAGCCCCCTTGCCTACGCTTGAGCCTCGAGACTTATCGAAGTTCGGATTCTAAATGTTTTGATGTTTTCGATTTTGGAGTGTTTTGGATTTTGATATGTTTTGAATAAGTTTTGGATTTTTGGATGTTTGGATGTTTTGGATTTTCGCGATGATCTTGACGACAGGGATATGGATGTGTGCGGATGATATCGCTGCTCGCTTTAGGACGTTGAAAACCAAGCTAAGGTTGATTGATCAGATCGATGGATTGATGATGATTTGATGATGATAACATTGTTGAGGATGCACAACAATGCAAGGATTGATTGATCGAGATTGATGAGGATAACATTGTTGAGGATGCACAACAATGCAAGGATGGATTGATCAGGATTGATAATGATAACATTGTCGAGGATACACGACAATGCAAGGATAGTGTTAAGCAACACAAGGATATCCCGAGATGATGATTTTTTGATTGGATTTGATTGATCATAATTGATGAAGCTTGATTTGGAACAAAAGATGTTTGGATGATTTGATGTGATGTTGAAGGATGCGTTTGATGCAACTGATATCGATTGTTTGGATCGATGTTCGATGAAAGTTGAAGACTGATAAGGAATTTCTTCTTGTCAAAATATGCCATGGGCTATGATTTGGATTTTTGCTCACAAGTGGTTTGACCAATTTTATTTCATGTTTTCCAATGTTCAGATCACCTCATAAGTTGGAGGATATAGACCAAGATTTATTCTCGAAGCGAGATGTATATATTTGCCCCCAATGTCTAGCAATGTATGGATATGCAAGGGATGCCAAGGATTATATTGCGATAAGATAAGGTGTTCAGATAAAGAATGCTCATTTGGATAATGCTTCATGGCTCAGATAATGCTGCATAGGATAGGATTTAATGAAAACAGCCCATATCAAGATGTTTTACCATAAGCAAGCGTAAGGTGTGGTCCAAAATTTCATCAAGATCAAGATAACTTGGACTATGGATCATGAAGATGGATGAAAATGGATTGGATAAATGGTTCATGGATGGATGGATTTATTATGGATAAGATGGATGGAATGCTTGATTTATTATGGATGGGATGAGATGCTTTCATCTGAACTGGCGCACATAGATGCTCGATTCTACACATGACGCCTGTTTTCCAGGTTTTCATCATGGTCTTGCCCAAAGCGCCGCCCATGCGGTTTTCACTAGAGGACGATTTTTATCTTTCGTTTTCAATCCTTTTTTTGATTTTTTTTGGATTTTCATATTTTTTTGATTTTTTGTATTTTTCGAAAGTTTCATGCTAAACCACCTGGTGGTGTTGATGTAGATGCCCCGTCATGATGTGCCATCGATATCCCACGAAGAACCGCTTTGCTAAGATACATGCACTTGAATGCAACTTTGGGATTCTTGATCTGCTTCGTTGATACCGGAGTTGACTTTGTCTTTGTGCGCACATCGCGATAGATTGCCTTCTGAATCCTTATGATGAAGGGTTGTTGCCAATACATGGTCAATATGAGATTTGGATATCATGCGTGGAGGCGTGGATGGAGTGTGTTTAGGGATAAGAGATGGATTGGTTGACAGTTTGGAACCTTTGACTCTCCAAACTTGGGAAGATGAGCAATGATGGGTGGATACGGAAGTGTGCGTGGAATTAGGACCAATTGCTTGATACACTTTGTACGTTGCTTGAAAAGCTTGCTTTTTCTTTTGCGGACATTCTTGATGGATACTTTTCCCTCTTTTATTTTGCCCCATAGTTTCTTTGACTGATGGAGTTTGATAGGGATGATCTTTCTTTGTATGCTTTGGTATCCATATGTATTTGGTTTGTCCATTATGCTTCTCAGCTTCTTTTGATTTGATAACGTTCTTCGTACTTTGATTCAAATATTTCTTTTGACGTTTGTCCCAATTTGTGGATGGGGTGATGGGTGAATGAAGATTCATGGCATGGCTGGTTGTAGTATGGACACTAGCTTCATCATAAGGAATCTTTGTGCTCCCTATGTTGACATTTGCTTGAGACGAAGTTGCCCCCAGTATGGTGGAAGTAGTACCTTCATGCCTTGATTTCTCCTGTTCTAAGAGTTCTTGTTCAATAAGTGTTCTCTGATAGATGACCACCGTAGGTGACATTATTTCCATTTGTTGCTCTGCTATCTCTGAATGTTCTATCTGACTTGTTTCTTTGAGCGGATAATGTTGGATATCCTTATTCATGATGTCCTCAGTCTGAGTTTGGGACATATTTGATCCTGATGTTGACAACTCCATTTGATTGTAGGAGTTAAGAATCTGCTCTTTTTGTGTAACAAAATCTTGTTCTAGATGAAGATCAGCTACGTGCCCATCTATAGAAAGCATCTCATGGGTAGATGGAGGAGTATGAATATGATCATCTTGCATGGATAAGAGAGTGTTCATTAGATTATTATAGTATCTTGGAGATACAAATTCTTGATCTTGATTAATTTCGGAGTTGCTTTTGACATGCTTTGGATCAAGTTCTTGACATAGGGCAACTTCAAAGGATGGATTTCTTACAAAGGGTTCTTGGACGTCGTTATTAGGCATGGTCAAGTTCAAGGTTCTTTCAACATCTGTAACCATGAGGTCAAAGGGGATCAACATGTTTTGAAAATGACCATTGCTAGACTTTAATGAAAGATTTTGATCTTGCTTTGGAATAACTTCTTGAAATATGTCCTCTAACTCATAAGGCGATGTAGAGACATTTTCAATATGATCATTGGTCAACGGATCATGTATTATGTCAATTGGATCAAATAGTCCTAACACTCCTTGAAATAGATCACTAAAGAGTGGCTCTTGATGTATCGTGAGTTGATCATCGGATTGTGTACATACATCGTCAATGTGCTCCTCGATGGAGAGGTTTTGATCATTGTTTTCGACAATTGCGGTGGAGAGGTTGTGAATGTCTTCGACCATAGCATCAAGTGATGTTGATATTTCTTGAATTGGCTCATTATCAAGTTTTGTTGGTGGATTTTGATCGTGATTTAAAAGTGACTCTTGACATATGTCGATTCGATCATTGGATGAAGTAAATGTGTGCTCAGTGATGGATTGATCTTGATCCTTGTTTTGAATAGTTGTCATCTTTTGTGTTTGTGCTCGTGTTGGTTGGGTAGCTTGAGAGGCTTGGGCAACTTGTGTTGCTTGTTGCATGGCTAGATATTGTTGGTATCCCTTTTGAAAAGCAGCTTGTAATGTCGCGTTGTATTGGTTTGATGTGGTGGAAATTGGTGGTGGTGGTGGTGGGGGTGGTGGTGGATTTAGAATCATGTTGGATGTAGTAACTAACATATACAAACATGATTAGTTTCCAAGCAATAAGCACCATTCAACATCCATATGAGATATCTAACATGTTTTAAAATGCTATCTAATAACAAGATACATAAAATCCTATAAAGAAAAACATGAAACCAATCTATCCCATATTGGATTGGTGTCACATGTGCTAGTGACCCTTTCCCAATCCTTGATTGATAGCTTAGATGATGATGATAAGATAGAAATGATGAGCAAAATTAGTTCTCAAGGAGAGTAACTTTGCATATGCTTTTTGGATGAAATTGTGGAGGAGTTGCTCAATGTTGAAGCCTCTATTTGAAGATTTCAAATGCTAAGATTGTTGAAGAGGGACCAATGTGGGACTAAAGATTAAGCCAATGAGTTGAGGACACTTGTCATCATGTGATTAGTTGATGTGTGTGCAAGATTTGGGAAGAGTGCCCAAGAGGGGGAAATTTTGAATTCAAATTTGCAATAAATTTTGAGAGGGGGACAAGAAAGAAGAGCCATAAATGCCCTGTTTGACTTGTCATGTTGAGAGAAAATGATGTTTTAATAAATCAATAAAATTGATTTATTGTGCAAGTGGCTAGGTCTAGATAATGCAAGTGGGATGTGATTAGTATTAGATTAGGATTAGATGATGATCATGCTGATTTAATGTTGATCTGAGATTTAATTAAATAAATGATTGATTTATTTAATCAAAGAGATGATAGGATCAAGTTTGATTTGTTTGACTTAAGTTGATGAATTTACCCTGATGAATGGATGAGTGTGATTTTGATCGAATGCATAATGCTAATTTTGCGTGTCTACAATATCAAAGTGTGTGATATACATCAAATATATACATGAGGCTATCCATAGCCAATGAATGAATATGCATCATAATAAAGTATACACCAACATATGGATACAAAAAATTGTTTATATACATAAGAGCCTAGAGCCAAAGCTACCTTGGTCATCTCAACCAAGAGTAGGATGGTGCTCGGTGGTATCATTTGTATTTGTTGTGACCCACTCGAGGAAGGTCTCCCAACTGATGGACCACCCTTCGACCTACTTGGTCCCATGCCACTCCTTTGTGAAAAATTAGGTTGTTGCCTATGAGGAGGAACCTGCATAAGGTATATGGTCTGATAATAGGTGGCCTCACTAACTACCTATGCATATCTCATGGTCAAGATCATCTCGTCTTGTGCTTGTGATCCACCCTCAAGTTGTTGTCTTTGTGCACTCTTCTACACCAGTTGAAGCTTGATTTGATGCCTCTATGTCCTCTTGGAATCCCTCTTGGAATAGGCTTGGTCTTGCTCTTGTCTCATGTCCTCAAGCTCTTATCGAGATCTGCCCTACTCCTGCATATATGTGTCCCTCTCCTGGTGGTCCTAGTCCCGCTTGACTATCCTTTGATCCCTCTCCTAGGTGACAACCTGTAACCTTTGATCAGGAATGGTGGCCACCTGCTACTGGTATGGCACAAATGGTGGTGGCCCTTGAGGTGGACCTTATAGAACAAGTGGAGGTGGCCCTTGTGATGGAACCTATCCTTGAACCTGCCCTCTACTTGCTCCGCCCTGCTATCTCCTGCTCCCTGCACCTTTGCTGGCTAGATCTATAAAGATGGTGGGTCTATATCTTGCAAACCATACATTGTATAATGGAGTAGTGTCAGGATTGTCAGGACCCCCTGCATAAACCCATGATAGTGGTACCAAGTGATCAAAATCTATAATCGCAGTCTGCAGAACCATCTAAGGTCCCCACTTTAAAATCTTTCCAAAAGTGCAAGCATAGATAGCCATGTAATCATCAGTTGGAGGATCTCGCTACTCCCCAAACTATCTAGCAACTCTATTTGGTAAGTATCTCTCAATGATGTGAGAAGTTTGATCTACTAACCATAAATTTTTCCTATAGTAAGTGAGATGTTGGTCATCATCATACTAGGCCTCAACCTGTAACTAGGGCCTCCAAGTAAACTCACTCATGTCATCGATGACCCTCCTCTATTACCCCAACTCACCTATATGGTGGTGAGTAGTCATGCCATTGTACCTGTATATAATCGGGTCTCCATCATCTCTGTCCCTATATGAAATGATTGGCCAAAGCATGGTAATGTGCTCCCATGCCCATATGTGCAAAAGTGTAACCCCTACAGACAAGCTAGCTCCCTGTCGATAGATAACCTAATGCATATTGTGATAAATATGGGTGAATATGTAGGTGCCCTAGGTATAAACACATGCATCTTGCATAATCCTCTTGAGCATGATTCCCCATCCAGGGTTGAATAGCCAAGATCGTTTATCTAAAACTAGGACTCCCATAATTAGTCCTAAAATCACTAGAGTAATGTCACTAATGAGACCAACCTATCATCGAAGGTGTATCTATTTACCCTCGAACTCCATATCCTCCACTCCCAAAACTTGAAACATAGCCTCTAGGTCGAGATCCACATCATAGATAAGCCACTCTCCATGGATGGGTACTTTGAGGATCCTCCAAACATCCTCAAGGTCACAGTGGCCTCACTTGTGGGAAGGTGGAATGAAGAAGTCTCCAAGTACCAACGCTCCACCAAATAAGTCATTAGAGACAAATGGTTCTAAATCTCTGGCATGTAAGCAATTGGGTGCAAAATAGTCACTCCTAGGAAGAGAAATCAAGCTCTCTAACGGTAATAATCTGCTCTAGTCTTTTTTGTCTCCACTCTTGGGATAGTAGAGGACCTAGGGGAACTTGCACACATAATGCACACAACTGCTAAATTTTTGAAAAATCTAAGTCAAACTAGGTAGAAAATCAAAAGTGAGCCTATTTTACAAAAGTGACTCTCTATCAAAAGAAAAAGTGTGGCAATCCTACAAAAGCATGGAAATCCTTCAAAAGTGTCACTATTGTGCAAATGTGTCACGATATTGCAAAAGCATCACTATTATATTGATGCTCTAGTGCAAAAGTGAGCCTCTAAAAGCATCACCATATTTTGCAGAAGTGTTGCCCAAATTGTAAAGGCATTGCTAAGATTCAAAATCCCCACTCATATGCAAAGCTACGATGCCCATTGCAAAGGTGTTGCATCAGGTTGCAAAAGTGTCACACCAAACTACAACACCTTTGTTTGAACTAAATCTAACCTACCTTTAGCTATCTAGAAATACATGTAAGGAAAGTTTGTTGGGGTACATACCAGGGGTGCTACATTGACTGGTTGTTGGAACTCGCAAACCTCATCTACATGGTGTACGACATGAACTGCGTGGGCCATTGTCTCAGGTGCTTTGTATGCTCTAAACTCAAAAATATCATAGGATCTTTGATCTCTCAAAAGAAAATTCTACAAATGAGCTTGAAATTCACCCAAATGAACATATATGCCTAGCATAACCTAGGGTTTTTACGTTGCAACTCAATTTTCTCACTTCACATTTGGCTATGGTCACTTCATTAGCCTCCTACCAAGCTTAATTTTTGTCCTATACTATTCAACGAAATCTCTCCCATGACCATATCATGATCTCAATCTGAGAGTCAATTTTTCAGCTCAATATCTCGAGGGGAACCATACCAACATTTCTTCATCCGTTGGCGCATAGTGGGGCATCAAAAAAATCAATAAATTTTAAATTTTGATTTGAGCAACATCAGTTCTTTGAAGCCTCAAAACATGTACCTCGCTTCAAAGAGGGGAAAAATGTAGACATCTAAAAATGTCCCCAGTGTATTGCACATCCTAATTTCACTTACTAACATTATTTCTCTCCTAATTCCCCTATTTTGTCTATTTAATTAAATAATGTCCAATTATTTAGCTAAATTCGCCTTATTCTCCTATTAATTAAATAATTAATTTTATTTGATTAATTCATCACCTTCATATTAATTTGTCCTCTTTTGATTAAATAATATCACATTATTTAATTAAATTTCATTTTTCCTCCTTAATTAAATAATTCCTAATTGTTTATTTAAAGATCCTAATTCTTCTAACTTGCACAATTAAATGATTTTTAATTTTTTTTAATTAGCTAATAATTCCTCCAATCCTCCAACTTGCATAAAGAATATTCTCATGGAATATTCCCTTTTCAAATTCAAATTCTTCCCTCCACTTGAAATATCTCCAACATATTTTCTAAAATTTAGGGATGTTGAATCCTCATGGATTATGGACCTTTGATTAAATCTTTGATCCATGCCTTCAAGGATTGTTGAACATTGATTCAATTCTTGATCCACACTCACACCCTCAATTCAATTTCCTCCATTGATTAGCATTTTGAATCCTCACCATTGATCAATGTTCCAAAAATCTATAAATACCAGGTCTTTTGACATGAAATTCATTCACATTTATCCAAAGCATCCTTACTCTCTTAAATTGATTACTCATTCAAGTGAGAAATTTGAGAACATCTTGTGAATCATCCACACCAATTATCTTCACCAAGCTTTTGCAACATGGTTTAGGTTTAACTTGAGCAATCCACATCCATTTTGAGAGTAGTCCCCCAATGGGATTGTAGGTTTGCATCATTAATTAGATTCATTTGCAATGATTTTGATGTTTTAATGCTTAGAATTGAATCTTATTAGTTTGTGATAGACTAATTTCATTGATCATGACATTTAGTTGATCATTTATCTTTTTAATTAGTTCAATTATATTGCATTTGATCAATTGAATTCACCATATGAAAAATTGGACAATTAATGCTTGAGTTTTTGAAGAGGTGATAAAATCCATAGAGATCAATTTAGATTTTTCTCATGTGAGTCTATCATAAAACTATTCAAAAAAGGAATTACAAATTTTGTTCCAAGAGCATCCATTGTAGAGTAGAAGGAAGAAGAAAAGATCTGATAAGAACCTTTTATCTTTGACAAAACCAAAAAGGAACACTCTTTATCTATTTTATTTTACCACAACAAAATCAAAGACTAAACTAGACAAAGAAATCTTAAATATAAATGAATGCATCAGGAGACAATGTTGTTAATTCAACATCCAAGTAATTAAATCCATCAACTTTACCAAATTGTTCATTAAACTTGTCCCATATTTGCTTAGGAGTTGTAAAATTAGCAATGTGAAATTATAAGTTATTAGATACAAGGACAACAATTATAATCATTACCTCACTAACTTGTTTTGATACTTGTACATTGTTCATAATCCCTTGTAAACTAGACATTTGTTGTCCATTGACCATTTTCCATTATCCCTTAAATATTGAAGAAGTTGTTGTACTTTTACTTTCCATGTGTGAAAATTATGTGTAGTTAACAAATCAATTTTATGATCCATGATGCATACATAATGAGACATTTGAACTGTACCTTGCAAAAGCCCCCCAAAATTGTATTAGATCTAAATAATGAGCCCCTCAAAAAGATGTAAAACAAGATGTATGAATTTTTGTTAAGTTTGGATGTTAAATCATCTATTTATAACTCAAAGATTTCTAAAGATTTGGAAAAATAGGCTATCCAAAAGTCAAATTTGAGTGTAAATCTAAAATCCTTGTGAAATTTTGATGATTTTTTAAAAATATCTCATCATTTTTTGACAAATGAGGTAAAATTTACACTCCATCAAAATTTTAAGAAATAAAGGTTAAAAATAGATTAAAAAGTACAATTTTGAGAAAAAAAATTCACCACTATATCGATGACTGAATGAGATTCCCATTGTCTACAATTTTTTTAAAAAATGCATCCTATTTTCCACAAAAAATGAAAACTACCCCCTTTAAGTACTATGAGTTTACAACTTATGTAGCATAAAAACTTAACTGATTAATTTTTGGAGTATAATGTTTAACATAAAGTATTAGCATAAAATGCTAACATACTATGCTAATAAAAAATATTTAACAATATAATAGTTATGTGAAAATGCTAACAGTAAAAAAGAGGGGGTCATAATATTGCAAAGAATGATGGAATCCATGTAGGAATGGGAAGCATGCAAGACTTATGTCAAAAAAATACCAAACACTCCCTTTGGGAAACCAGACTAATCACCATGCTGGGCTGAAGTAGCTTACATCAGCATCAAAGCAACATTTGAGAGCGGTGTTAGAAATGTGTGGATTGAGGGTGACACTAAATATGGTGTTGGAGCCTACAAGGTACTTAGAAGCTAAGTTGGATGATTGAATCACTTATCAACGATTCCATAATGATAATAAGGTCATTCGATGAGGTACGTCTATCACATACCTTTAGGGAAGGGAATTCCCTGGCATATTTTTATGCCAATGAAGTTGTTAACCTAATGAGTTTCAAGACATTTGGAGAGTACTCCTCTCTTCCCAAGAGGGCTAAGTTATATTATTACAAAATGAAAACTAGCCATGATTGTTTTGTAGGGGATGATTAGATGATAATTATATCCCTCCTTGTTACATATTTTATGGGTTTTTTTTGCTCATTACTGAGGCCTTCTGTATATCCAAACACTTTTGTAAATTCTAGCTCATGGGGATTGTTCTTGGCAACACAGATATGGGAGGGGATAGGAGTAGGCTTGAACCAATTTCCTACGATAAATGAAAGAATAAGCCAAAGGTTTGGAGGATTTTGGAGAATGGGAATTTCACATTGTATATGAAAGGGCTTCATGGTTTTGACCATGAAGCCTCTGATCAGTTTGTTTGAAGTTGGCACTTGACAGGTGTCTGAAGGTTAATGGGGTTGAATTCCACATTAATGAAGACTTCATAGCTTTTATAATGGGTTTGCTAACTGAGGGGTGCAATTTTCATAAGGAAAGGAAGGGCAATGAGGATGCAATGGACCAGTTTTTCAAGGAAAATGAGAAGGATGACCTAGGTAAACTTCCATTCTGGGGGTATGACAAACTCTCCCTTAAGTGCATTTGAGAAAATGTGGTTGAAGTTTTGATGAGGTATGTCACCCTTGACAGTTGTTTCTTTACAATTTTAGGGTATCACTTTACCCTTCTCAATCATTTTAGGTATAACCTACATTTTTCCTTCTGATTCTTCCTCCTTACTTCCTTGTGTTGGTTGACAGATTTGTCACTTTAGTTTATACTCTATTTTTGCACAACAGTGACAGCCTGACCAACAATTGAGTCACTTGCAATGATAGTTGCAAGTGCTCTCTGCTTATTTTACAAGGCACAACTACCTTCAAATGATTTGCAATGAATTGAAATATCGGGTATGCTTTTTACCAGAAAGAAGAAAAGGCAACTAACACCTACCCATAACCATGAAATAGGTGCGAAAAGGTCAAACCTATGATTTAGCAAATGCAGGTAAATGATACAAAGTTCATTTTCCCTACACCAACAGATGGTATCCAAGAAGAGAAAGGACAACAAAATCTTTTCGAAAACTAATTCAATCCAAATCCAAAGTTTTAGAATTAAATGCATATACAGTCCATTATAACAGAATGACATTGAAGAATAACCATAAGGAAACACAGTTCATTTCCATCTAAAGAAAACATTAAGAAATTCAAAGATTCAAAAATATCTTCTTTATTTCTTTAATGCCAAAACATGAGTTCATAGACTTCATATCTCTATACAATGAAACTGCACCAAAAGATAATCTAGCTACCCCCATTTTTTGAAAAGTCCCATCTTTATATAATTTTTCAGGCCAAAAATGTCTCCAAACATAACTGTTCATAACGGTCTTTTAAAGTAATCATCCTCGATAAAGTGACCTTAAATGGAAGCGGTTACATTACACCAAAATTGGGTTACCACCACTAATTACAAAAAGATGCCATGCAAAGTAAGAAAATTAGACCGCCATAGGTGGTGGGGCATTCTCCATATCCTATCGTATCTCCATTAGAAGGTTGTGCAGCTTGGCACGTTCCTCTTCTTCTTCCAGGATGAAGTTTACTCTGTGATATTGGGCGTAATTGGTCTTCTCCTTCTAGGAAAGTGTGCGCAATTGGGAAATAATATCAATTTTCTCTTCCTCGGGCCAATTCAAGTCAAGTTGTAGGACGAGCATAGGTTCATCATCCCATGTTTCATTGGTCATAGGAAGCCCCATTTCGAATTTTCCTTGGTCGATAAGAAAATAGGACTCAACAACATTGCCACCTTTCTCTGTAAACAAGCTCATTTAATTACGCCGATAGGTAATGATGACCTTTAATATGCCAATATCATGCCACCACCTTAGCAAGTTTTTGTTACACTTTCCATTTAAGAGGTTTAATTAATGCACCATTGGTCAAGGAGCGTGCCTTAAGATTGATCTCACATTTCATAACTCCCAAAAAGACAGTCTCACGATACACCATACAAGTGATTAAATGGGATGGTGGCATTTCAAAAACTAAGGAGATTGCTTGAAATTCGTGAGGTCGCAAAAAAGCTAAACTGCAAAACTACATGTCATGGGTTCTAAGATTTCAAGAACTTGCGATACATCGGTCATTTAGACAGGGATGGGGAGAAGGAAGGATCAGGTGGTCAGATTCTTATGCAACTTCCAAACCTTGAGACCCGATTATGAAAACACAAGGTTGCATGACAAAGGTTATAAAACTTGCGAGGACCGCGACTACAAATGAATTAAATACATAAAATGGAGGCCATTCTAATTTAAGGGAGGAAAATCGTATGTTTTAAAATTTAGAGGGTAACATTGGCTCTGATTGGAGATGAGGACCGTGAAGGACGAAGCAAGGAACCCATAACTCAATGCATGGACTAGTGCGTTATCCATTGGGCAATAGAGTTAGAGAGCACAGGGGACAAAGGATCCAGAGCAAGCCAAAAACAAGACACAACGGGGAAAGGAAACTACACTACTAACACATCAAAAACCCCTACTATGTACATGGTCATGAAGACCCTACCTCAGATGACTCTATAATGATCATGCAAATCCATTGATGGGCTGAGAGAAATAGTAACCTGTGCGGAAAAACGTCGAGTGAATGAGAAGCATGCACACAACTAACTACTAGCTGATGATCATCTTGATTAAATTGATGAGAATGGCTTCATATAAAAATCTTCTATCGGTGACCCAATGTTCAAGAAGCCAGCCTTTGTTGTACACCTCTCCAATTTGACAAATCATATCAACATTACCCAACATATGATTACCAGCATCTGTCTGAATGGCACTAGGTGTGACCTTGTGATGTACTTGGATTGACCCGCCAAGGGAAACCAGACCTCAAATCAAACAACCCACACACAAACCATCAGGTGAAAACCTCCTTTTGGTGTTGTATGTATAGGCGGTTGCATCATTTAAAAATCTTGAATTCTGACCTGCCACATATATTTCACTGTGTCCTTGTATACATTTTACTTTTTTGGAAACAGATAGGGAATCATTCAAATTAGAAGACCAATCATCAACCTTATGCAAAATTGAAAATGTATTAGACTAAAAATTTTCTTTACAAACAACGTTTCCATGTGACTGAAGATTATCCCCAACTGGAACAATTTCCTCTTTCTCTGTGAAATTTGATCCAACAATTTTATGATTTACTTCGTCACCTATATTCATATCCTGCAAATCAGTAATAGTAACTTCTTCTCCACACAAAAATTCATCCTCACGTGCATTAAGATACCAATTTAGAATATGGACATTATGAGGTTCAACATTTTCATGCATTTGACTACCCTCAACGAAACCATCATGGCTACTTACAACATCATCTTTCTGTTTAAAAATTTTGGCATTCAAATTTTCAAATTGAAAAGACTCAAATGCAAAATCATTCCCGACCTCTTCTCGTAGCCTTACTTTGGTATCATTTGGCTCAAAAAACTTGAAGAATTCATAATCAATTTGCATGCACTCTGGCAGAAGGATATTCCATACCTTATCTTTATATTATGTGTCCTCAGTTTGCTCTTCTTCATTGGAAAAAGTGAATGATTGCATTTCTACTGTAAGTAAGGAGGCTGAAACAACTTCATTTGTATTACCTTCTTCACTGTTAGCATTGTGCAAGGATTGTCCACTTTCTCTGTCATTTGATGGACTTATAGATTCATCATTTTCTTGTTCGTAATGCGTATAATATGCTTCAATTCTTCTATTCATGTGAGTTTTAATTCCCATATCGCTTACCTCTTTTTTACAAAAGTTCCTTTGATAAAAAATAGTGAGATTAAAGCATTCAATGGTGGGAGGCTGCGTATATTGGAAATCTATAGGATGAGAAACTGGCCTTTGTATGATAGGCTTCCTCATAATTTCACTACTCAAACTATTTATATAGATTGATTTTCTTTCCATAAGCCACTTAAAATCATATCATCCTCAATTTTGACAGCCTCGTCTTGTGCAATTTTAATATCATTTACTTTACATCTTTTTAAACAAAACTGAACATCTAGGTGCAAAGAAGAAATAAAAGTGAAAAGTTGTAGTTGCTTACTTGGCTGAATAGAGGTAGATATCTTTCTGAGCAACCTATTGAACCTATCCACAAAGTCTCTGATTTTTTCACCTTCTTGCTTTTGAATATTGAAAATTTGACCTAGCAAAGCAGCTTCATCGACATGGCCCTTATACCTTCCCAAAAAACTTATCCTTTAATGAATCCCAATCAGTTATACAATTATCTTTCTTAGCAACCTATTGAACCTATCCACAAAGTCTCTGATTTTTTCACCTTCTTGCTTCTGAATATTGAAAATTTGACCTAGCAAAGCAGCTTCATCAATAGGGCCCTTATACCTTCTCAAAAACTTATCCTTTAATGAATCCCAATCAGTTATGCAATTATCTTCTAAATAACAAAACCAATCTGTTGCAGGCCCAATAAGGGATTCAATAAATAATCTAACAAAAAAATCTTCTTCACCTACCCCCAAAATGCCACAGGCAACTGTGAAAGCCAGGATGTATTTTTTAGCATCTTGAGAACCTTCTCCATTGAATTTTGGAAAATACTTTCTTGATCCTTCAGGAAATGGTGAGTATATAGGCAAAGAGAGGGGACCAAAATGATTTCCCCATGGCTGGGAAGAAATTAATGCCATAATGCAAATCTGAAAATTAAATTAGCATGGGTCTTCACTGGAACAGTATGTGTCTGAGTACGTTTCATCAAACAGAGTCGCCAACCCTCGGGGAGGTACCTTTAAATTTCTGAGGAAAGAGACACCAATACTTTGATTATTATTTTCCCCAACAAAGTCGCCAAAAATTTGTTGGTTGATAGATTTGTCACTTTAGTTTATACTCTATTTTCCCACAATAGTGATAGCCTGACCAATAGTTGAGTCACTTGCAATGATAGTTGCAAGTGCTCTATGCTTATTTTAAAAGGCGCAACTACCTTCAAATGATTTGCAATGAATTGTAATACCAGGTATGCTTTTTACTAGAAAGCAGAAAATGCAACTAACACCTACCCATAACCATGAAATAGGTGTGAAAGGTCAAACCTACGATTTAGCAAATGCAAGTAAATGATATAAAGTTCATTTTCCCTACACCAACATATGGTATCCAAGAAGAGAAAGGAAAACAAACTCTTTTCGGAAACTAATTCAATCCAAATCCAAAGTTTTAGAATTTAATGCATATACAGTCCATTATAACAGAATGACATTGAAGAATAACCATAAGGAAACACAGTTCATTGCCATCTAAAGAAAACATCAAGAAATTCAAAGATTCAAAAATATCTCCTTTATTTCTTTAATGCCAAAACATGAGTTCACATACTTCATATCTTTGTACAATGAAACTGCACCAAAAGATAATCTAGCTGCCCCACTTTTTCGAAAAGTCCCATCTTTATATAATTTTCTAGGCCAAAAATGTCTCCAAACGTAACTATTCATAATGGCCTTTTAAAGTAACCATCTTCGAGAAAGTGACCTTAAATGGAAGCAATTACGTTATGCCAAAATTGGGTTACCACCACTAATTACAAAAAGATGCCATGCAAAGTAAGAAAATTAGACCATCGCAGGTGGTGGGACATTCTCCATATCCCATCGTATCTCCATTAGAAGGTTGTGCAGCTTGACGTGTTCCTCTTCTTCCAAGATGAAGATTAATCTATGATATTGGGCATAAATGGTCTTCTCCTTCCAAGAAAGTGTGCACAATTGGGAAATAATATCAATTTGCTCTTCCTTGAGCCAATTCAAGTTGGGTTGTAGGACGGGCATAGGTTCACCATCCCACATTTCATTGGTCGCAGGAAGCCCCATTTCAAATTTTCTTTGGTCGATAAGAAAATAGGACTCAACAGTACCACCACCTTTCTCTGTAAACAAGCTCATTTAATTACGTTGGTAGGTAATGATGACCTTTAATCTGTCAATATCATGCTACCACCTTAGCGAGTTTCTGTTACACTTGCCATTTAAGAGGTCTAATTAATGCACCATTGGTCGAGGAGCGTGCCTTAAGATTGAGCTCACATCTCATAACTCCTAAAAATAGAGTCACACGATATGCTATACCAAGTGATTAAATGGGCTGGCAGTGTTTTGAAAACCAAGGAGATTGCTTGAAAGTCGCGGGGTTGCGAAAAAGTTGAACTACAGAAATTGCATGTCGTGGGTTCTAATATTTCAAGAACTTCCAATACATCGGTCATTTAGGTAGGGATTGGGAGAAGGAAGGATCGGGTGGTCGGATTCTTATGCAACTTTCAAACCTCGTGACCTGGTTATGAAAACACAAGGTTGCACGACAAAGGTTATAAAACTTGCGAGGACCGCGACTACAAATGAATTAAAGACATAAAATGGAGGTCGTTCTAATTTAAGGGAGGAAGATTGCATGTTTTAAAATTTAGAGGGTAACACCTTGGAGGTTTCGGTTTATTCCTGATCTGTGTAGGATCTAGACTAGATTGCAGTTTAAATGTTTAAACTTTTACAATGCTTTTACAATGATTATTTCAAGTTAATTAAAACGAAATTAACTTAAGGAAATAACATAAAGAATGTAATAACAAGGTGATTATAACAGAAAGGAAATGAAAGACAGAAAGAGAGAGAAGAAGAGAAGTGCAAACAACGCTTGATAACGGAGTTCGTCACGAAAGTGACTACGTCTCCGGGTCCACTCCAATAGAGAGACCGATCCGATTAACTCCAGAAATCAATTACAATAGCACCACCATTCTTCAAGCAATTCGGCAGCGTAACGATGCTCTGATATGCAAGAATGATTTGAAAACTCTTCAACAAGACTCCTCTTCCGTCACTTCAGCATCAAGACTTCATCACCTGAAAAGAAACTTGATTACAACTCTCACTTCAAGCCCCCTTTTTATACAAAGAATTTGCTCGATTTGGTTACTAACCAAAAGATTTGAAAATATTCCCTTATCTCTCCAAATACATAAGGATCTTTGCAATCTCCCTTTTACACATAAAAATCTTCGAGATATCCCCCCTTTTACATAATAATCTTTAATAAATTCCCAAAATTAAATTTAAGCCCTTCCATTTATTTATTCTCGGGCTTTTGTCGTTTGGGAGGTTTGATTAAATCCTTTAAAAAGGATTTTAGTTTGTTTTTAATATAAAAATTAGGGGTGTTTGTTTAATTTAAAAGCATTCGGTTTTGAGACAGTCATCAAATACAACCGATGCTAAATACAGATTAAAGTATGCGCATGGCCTAGCGGTAGATATAGATTTTACTTGGCCGGCGGTCGGGGGTTCGACCCCGGCCGCTGGCTTTTATTAGCCAATTTCCGGCCGAGAGATAACAAAACCAAGCTGTCTCCATATATGTTTAGAGCGCGCATGTAGAGGAGTTGGTAGGCGGTCGTTGCGGAGAATGGATGGTAGGGGGTTCGAATCCATCCCCCACCATTCAATTTTAAACAAACCAAACGATTTTCGAAACCGCCGGAGAGGAGAGAGAGAAGACATGTGTTCCGCCACCAGGATGCCACGTGGCACAATCCGATTCGCTTCCAAAGACACGTCAGCTGCCAACTGTCTGCCATGTGTAATGCTGACTGTGCCCTGACTCATCGGAATGCCACGTGTCAGATGCTAATTGGTTCCGTACAACGCTGACAGAGAAGCCACGTGTCAGAATTGGGTTCGGCCACTTCATCATCCGTACAGTACGGAATGCTGACGTCAGCATCCGTACGGTCCACCTCAACAAGTCAACTGCAAACTTTGACCGCTGATAAGTTGAGCCTCCGATGTCGGATTTCGACGAAACGAACGTTGCCGGAATCATCTCGACGAGCTCTTCGACTTGACGTTGCTTCCGTCGACTTTTGAAACAATCATTTTTTTTGCTTCCTGGATGCCCTCTGATTCAGTTTGACCCAAGGTTTGACTGGCCATAACTCGTGCAAACGGACTCCTTTTCACTCCGTTCGAGTTGCGTTGGAATCAGGACACCGAGCTCTTTCTGATGGTGCTGATTTTGGAGAAAAACAAGACACTTCAATTTTCACTAAAAAATGTCCATCGGATCAATTCCCACCTTAAAAATCACCAGACCCCAATTCTTCATGAAGGACTAATCTTTCTCATCATGAAGCATGTTAGGGCTAATACCCCAGCCAAGGCTATCACGGGTAAAGATAAGGTTGTTTTATCTGATTCTCCATCTTCTAGGTTGGATATAGAGGGCGTTGGGGATGAGGATTGGAAAGTGGAAGATGATAATAGGGATGTTGTTGAGGTTTCATCCTCTCCATAAAAATCTCCCAGTAAAAAGTAGAAGAGGGGGCACTAAAAAAGAAGGTTCCCACCAAAAAGTTGAAAATCTAGGGGTTAGATTTTGGCAAGTTTGAGTCTGGTGAGGAAGTCAATGTGCATCTGAAAGGAAGGCAATGAAGGTGGGTGAGTAGTAGGATATCTAAGGTGCAGAGGTTGAAATATGGTGGTTCTAAGAAGGGAGGGGAGGAGGGTACCCATTTTCAACAGGTGAAGGACCAAGTTGACAATGGTAGAAATGCCTCCTAGGACGCAGAAGACTCCCCTCCCCAGTAGCTCTCTCATTAGGATGTTCTAGATAGTAAAGGAAATGACAAAGCTGTGGACACAATGGTTAAGGATTTAGACCCTAAAAAGTCTAAATGTACGACCAATGTCCATCCCCTCTTGAAGGATTTTTCCTATCTAGATGAGGATAATACCTCAATGTTGGAGCTTCTAGATATGGCCAAAAATGGGGCCACCTACAATTTCAAATTAGCTAAGTGGGTGATGAAAGAATTCAATAAGGTGAACATAAAGATTAGGAGTCTGAAGGAGAACTATGCTAATCAACCCAAAGGTGCAACCTCAAACTTGCTCATTGGGAGACTGGTTGATCTGGAAAGCTCATTTTCATATTTTAAATCAGAATGTGAGAGCCGCATTCAAGATATGGATGGTGAAATTAAGGAAATTCATGTAGACATTCAAAAGCTTATGCAGATTAGCCATATGTCTATCAAAAACAACACAGACTTCCTCAAAGTGTTAATGGATAAAATCAACCAACTTAGGGAGGATCAAATTTACTTTGCTGAATTGCATGAGAAAGACCTGTCTACTAAGAAAAAGGGAAAAAAGACTATCAAAGATGAGGTTAAGGGCCCACATACAAGGACTGGGGGTAGTTTGAGGAAAACATTTGAAGAAGAGAAAAATAAATTACTGTATATGGTTAATATGCACTATAACCAAGAGCTCAAGGTGGCAAATACCTTGAAAATTTTGAAATAGTTCCTTTGTGTCTTGTTTGGTTTTTTGTTTGTTTGGTTACTGTTTTTTGGCTATTGGTTGGCTACTGATTTATTTTTTTCATATTTCGTACCAACAACATTTTGTTGTTATTCGATGTAAAGGGTTTAAAGTCCCTTCAAAACCTATTTTTCCTTATTAATCAAAACAAAATGCACATTACCTTTTGTTAATCCTACAATAGCCAATTGTTGCCACAAAAATCTCAATGTGTGTCACATAGTCTAGGAGGTAGTGCACAATATTGAGGAATTTGTCAACAAATGCTTTATTGCTTAAGCCTAGTAGTTAATATTGAAACACTTACTTCAACATAAACAATCTTCTAATCATGCCTCAACCTTTTATATTGGTGATTAAAAAAATGCTTCTCCACTAATTAGGATGCCTTTGCATGTCATGTCTAGAATGACGCTTGGCCAAGAATGCACACCCTTTGTTTTGATGTCATTAAGAGAAAAATTTAAGAGTTTTTAGGAGGAATATTGTGAACCCCTTAATTAAAGAAGACTAATGAAAGGGGTGAGGTTCCTTTGAAAATTGCAAGTCCCAGTATCACATTTTGTGGATTTGCATGTTACCTCACACCTGCTACTAAGAAGAAAACCACATGCCTACTACAAACCCTCTAGAACCTTGTAGATTCCTTTAACAAATTATATTGGAATAATTTATGGCATAGAAATCTCAAATTCCTACAAAGACAATGAATTAATGGTCACATGGGAGGAATTGAGGGTGTGTACAAATTAGAAACCCAAACTCCAACAACACCTCTAGCCACAAGTCACTCTTGGCAAAGGAAAAAGTAAGTCTATTGGAATGACATGACCTATAATAAGGGGCACACCCAAAAAGGCTTTGCAAAGGAAAAAGTAAGCTTGTTGGAATGTCATGAACTATAATAAGGGGTACACCAAAAAAGGATTTGAAGAAGGTTTTAAACCTTGTAGTACGAGTAAAACCTAAAAGTAGGATCTTGTGAAACAAAAAGAGGGATGATTAGGGCCAAAAAATACTAGTAATATGTCACGAGCTTGGAAAATATCAACCAAAAAATTGAAAAAAACCAATTTAGATCACTAGAAAAATGCTTCGTACTCAAACAAAATTCCAAACCTATAAAAGGTAAGGGGAAAACCCTTAAAATAGGCCAATTGGGAACAAAACAAGGCCAAAATAACATTGTTGTGACCAAAATGGAGGAATTTGCATGGGGTGAAATTATCCTATATAATTTTTTTGGTAATCCAGGGGTATCCCCATTGCACTTAGTACAGTTGCATTGAACCTAACGATTCCAATCACACCTTGCCTCGAGCTTAATTTTATGTTGAGTTGGGGTACGAAAGGGCGAGTTGGGGCGAGACTAGTCCCCTGAAGGTGACAACCTTGGCTTGCACAAGGTTGGCATTGGGTTCAACCAACCAGCATGAGTCAAACCTTGGACCTACATGGGAAGAACCTAAAGCCTTAACACAACCATACCAACCATGCGAGCTACAAGGCTAACCCAAAATGTAATTTTTGTTTTTTCAAATTTTATAATAAATCCAAGAAGCATGTTATTTTGTACAAGTATGGTCATACAAAAATACAATAGAGGGTGCAAGCAATTTTTCTTTGCAAAATTTCAAAGTTACTATTTATTATTCTCAAGCCTTCCAAACACAATAGTGATGTTTGTTTGGCTCCACAACACTTTGTTGATAGGGCTTAGTGGTAAATTTTCCAAAAACTGAGAAGGAATTGCAATTCAACACTTTGATACCATGTTAGAGAATCAAATAATGAATGCTAAATTTAAAACTTCCACAAAATAATCAAGCGCAATAGATTAACCAAGAAACTATCATAAAACATGTAAATGTACAATTGACTCTCCTTGTAGGTAGAGGAAAAGGAGGAATTAGGAAGGTGAAACATAAAGATTGATTAATCCTCCAAGAGATGTAACACATGTAGAAAACCCAAGACAAGTGTGAGAGCATGTGCCATGTGTCTATGAGGTAAGACAACTAAACTACTAAGTGAACTTAAGCTAGTGTGAATAGGACTACTAGGTGTAGGAACTAGGTAAAAGATAACTAGATGGATAATGACTCTTTTTACACTAACAATTCACATTTTGCATTCTTGTGCATGCTTTTTCTTTTGATGGTGTTCATTTTCCATTTTGGCTTCTCTTGATGTTTTATTTTTTATCCTCATGCTTGACCACATATGATATCATGATTATGATACTTACCATATATACACCATATACCTATGATTCTTATACTTTGTATCCTATGACTATTAATTAATCCTAATGATCCTTTATTATAATACTACATTTTTAGAGCCTATATACTGCACCTACATTTTCATATCACACTACATAGCTTCTATTACCTTATCATATTTTTAGAGTTATCATGCTATATTGGGGGCACCATGACTCACCCCACCATTTTACATCTTATGCTTCTATTACTATATCTATACATTAGATATATCATGCCTTCACCACATTGTCTTATCATAATCTTTTAACTAGGGTCATCATTCCTTCCCTACTCTTTTCCTATGATATCCTTCCTTTATATATTTTACATTTGAAGAGTATCATACCTTCCTTTGTCACCATTACAATGAAAATACCTATGTCAACACTAGGTACCTATTACATTACCTTTATTAATGTGTGGTCATTCTATTAAATGACACATCAAGGGTATATTCCTATCCTATTGCCTTATATACCAAAAGGGGTGTTTTTTTTCCATTGAGGGCCACATCACCATTTTCACATTGCTCATGCTAGGGGGGAAACTTATACCCTGAGATTCATCTCTAGTCCAGATGATTTGCATGCTTTATTATTGTAGTTATCCTATTTACTTAGTACATGATTAATTTATACAATTATTAGTTTACATGATTTACATGCTTATATTACATTTACATTTCTCATTCTCTTTTCCTTGTTTGCTATGATTCCTTTCCTCCTACATATGTAACTAATTATAGTGGGCATATATTGTCACTAATATTCTTATAATGGAGTTGTTAGGTAGTGACATGTGCTACACATAGATTGATCACCATAACAAGACAAAATATTATCATATTACATGATAGAGCCTTATGCACCTATGACTACCAAGTCAGTCAAAGTGTTATTGCTTTTCTATTTTGTGCATATTGAAGGATGGAATTACATGATGAAATTCAATGAGATATACTAGCTTTATATGGATTGGAGATATCCTTTTATGTTTGAATATTTACTTTGCATGCATATTTATGAGTGCTATATACTTTGAAAATATGATCATTCTAGGACTCACATACACCTCAAATTTGATGCAAAATGTAATGGTGAAATTAGCATATCCATGTTAATTCCCATTTATAATTGTGCCCATTTTGATAGAATGTGTTACACCCCAATTGTGTAATTACTATTTACTATTACTATGTACGGTAAATATGAAATATAATGTGAATTTTGAAGATGGATAAATTGTGTTTGCACTTTGTTATCAATGCATTGTGAATGTATGTTATCACATTTGATAAAAAGTACTACATATATGTGTTTGAATGGTTATTGAATTAATATTCTAACTTTGGAGATATATTACATATAGTGAATATTTTGTAAACAATTGAATGGCATGGGAATGTGTTAGTGGATGCAAGTATATGTTCAATTCCTCTAGGCAGAGGGGAAGTATCACTTAGGAGAAGAACTTGGTCGAGTAACCGGTAACAAAAACTATTTGAGCATACACGCACCACAGTAGAATAATTGATTTGTGTCATTTAGTGGAAAGTTGGTAAGTCATCCTTAGTTGATGTGTCTACATTAGTAGAGTCTTGTTTAATTTTGAGTGTGTTATTGGGTGATGTTTATCTATTTGAGCTTTGGAGTTCTTTCTTGTTATATTACGATTATGTTGATAAGAGGGATATATGCGGAATACGTGTGTATTTATACACATGCATGTCAAAGGGATCTAACAACATGTATATGTATATGTATAGATGTACCACACATAAATGTTTATCAATACAATGGTAATTGTGAATGGTTTTATGTGAATCGAATGTGTACACACACACACATACAAACACATATATATGTATGTATGTATAGTATATACATATATCCATATGTATATATGTATCGGTACATGTGTATGATGGAAAATGGACATGCCCATACAGATGTATCGATATATGTATACATACGTATACATGTACATAGAGGCATATATATATATATACAATCGATACATTGTGACTAGTATGTGAATACTATTGTGATTATACTTATTTATATATTGAATGTATACTTACATTGATGGTTAGTGATATATACATAAATATATATTAACATATATATATATATATTAACACACACACACATATATATTAATATATATTTAATATATTATCTAAGACTTAAAATCAACTATCATTGATAATCATAGAGGTCGATTATTAGAGGTCGATTGTAAGTTACTTGTGACTATATTATGCAAGGCTAAGTTATACTCTTGTTGCCACACATAGTGGAGCATGTATACTATAATATTGCTTACTATAATAAGTTGATACTTGGTGAAGACTAAGTCGACGCATATTATGAGTATCTTATTTGACTTAGCAAGCTTTAAATGCCATGTCACTAAGCTTTAAATGCTATGTCATTAAGCTTTAAAACCAACAGTCTATAGAGGCGTGTAAATAGGTTGATGAATTTGTTAAATGGATTTATTATATGAATCGACTCAGCCATGACTTAGTCGATATAAACTTGGTGGCACATATTTGTTATTGACTGCTTTTGTTATGAAGGAAACCATGCCATCTCTGCAAGTGAATAATGGTGCTTGGCACCACATTTGAATCCTTATAATTGTAGATGTCCATTATGAAAAGTAAACCAAATTCTATCATGTGTAGATTTGAATTAGTCTCTTAGAATTACCGTCGATCAATAGGGTTGATTTGTAGTTGTTTTAGCTGAGTATGAGCTTACATGTTTTCCACCTTTTAGATGTGATATATGTGTTGTTGTGCATGCTTGTTGCTGTCATAAACCATGCCTAAACTGTAGGATGAGTAATCACTAAATCGTTGTATAAATAGTGGAGCTTGACCACTTGT
Organism: Sequoia sempervirens; assembly: GCA_007258455.2. NCBI lineage: Eukaryota > Viridiplantae > Streptophyta > Pinopsida > Cupressales > Cupressaceae > Sequoia > Sequoia sempervirens. Next base: position 45,450 of record VDFB02167547.1, read on the forward strand.
TTGGGATGCATTCTTGCAAAGCATTTTCACTCTACATAATTTACAATTTACTCCATTTTATTTGAGGGAGAGAGAAATTTCTATTATTTTGAGTGAGTGTAGTATTTGAGAGAAGAATTCTATCAACTTGAGTATTAGAGGTTTTTTTGTGATGACTCTTGAGAAGCTATAACTAGTCTAGTTGTTGTTTGGAGAAGTTACATTTCTATCAATTGATTGGATAAGCGATAACGAGCATGGGGATATTCTTCTTTGTTATCTTATTTATAAAATATTGCTCTCCATGAATGCTTCAAATTATCTTTTATGAGTACTTTCATTTAGGGAAACTAGAATAGATTTGAAAAGGAAATAGAAGCTATTATGTTGTTTTTATGATGTGCTTGTATGTACTCCATAACAAGAGGTTGGTGTTTATAATAGGTATTACATATTAGATATGATTACACGTGAGTGGCATATGAGTTACTCTTAGCTAGGTTATTGATTTAACTAGCTTAGATTGTGTTTACTCCTAAGATTGTTTATCCAGTATGGGAGGGAGCTTGTGTATTTACGTTGTTAAAGTAAGTTTATTCTAAGTATGTAGAAATGGTGATAGTTATCTCTGGGGTGATAGATTATCCATTGAAGGAAATACCTATGCATAGTTTAAGATGGCCTTAAGTCAAATCAACCCTGAGTAGTGTATGTGATAGATGAACTTCATTTAGATTATCGTTTGAGAACACTTTGGCCAAAGTAGTGTGGCTACCTCTAGCTCCACTGTTAGTTCACTATGATCCAGTATTACATGCTAGTACTTCCAAATTGTGGGATTACAAGTTCTAGTTATGTAGGACACAACACTAGATGCTCAGTTGGTTGTCGTTATTCAGTTACTCTACCAATCTCTTTGTTGAAGGGAAGGGCCATCTATTGAATGATATATGTGTGGGGGACCACATTAAGAGTCAGTGGTTGGCAGAAAAACGCTTGAGTGATGCTTCTCCTCCACAATAGGTGACAAAAGAACCAAGATTTGAAAGGAAGTATCCTGGACCGTCTTACAACTATTTGTTCCAAAGCTCATTGAGCTATGTATGTAATTGTATGATTGTAACTTGTGAAATTATGGAAATGAAATGGAATCCTTATTGTATTATGTTATGACATCTTTGTTTGTATTATTCTCAATAAAGATTTTTTTTTTATTGCAATGGCTTGTTACATGGTTTATTTACTCGCAAAGTGAAAACTTAGGAATTTTTACTTCATTGAAAGGTTAGCATGTTACAGAATGTCTTACAATTACATACCAACAAATGGCATAATATCTACACGCATTCTAGGAGTTGACCTAGGAGAACTTTTCTTGTGGTGATTTGTCATTCCTTTAAAGGGATTCAATCCAAATAGTACATAGTAGAAATAAATTCGATGAATCAAAGAGGAGTGCATAATCAACATGATCAAATTTGTGTAGTAGAGAACAAATATAGGGACATGAAAGTAACCCCTAAGTGTGAACTCAACCTAAGATAGGATCTAGGACTTGCACAAAAGTGGAGGAGATACACAAATAAAAGGTTTTATTTTGATAATGTGAACAATCAAGTTCTAAAATCTTCATTAGAGTCACTCATCTTTGATCATTCAGCTATGAATTAATAATCCTCTCTCATTTATTTTCCTATTTTAACATTTAATTTTGAAATAGATATTGCCCACAAACATTATTCATTTAATCTAAGTTAATTTATTTTATAAATTTACATCTTTTTGGATTAGCCTAGATTAAGCTTAAAAAAGTTATTTTTTTTGTATACTTTTATAAACTCTTTTTGTCTTTGTATTTACTTATTTTAAAGGAAAATAAACTTTCCTTAGGGGTGATCTAGGCTAAACCAATAAAATGCATTCAAATAAGCTTAGAGTAAAATCTAGATCAATAAGTACAAGTTTATAGGAT
>VDFB02167548.1:0-23433 GCA_007258455.2 Sequoia sempervirens
GAGAGGTTCTACTCTAACTGGGAAGATGATAGGAATTTTCATAGATTTGGTACTAGGGGATACAAAGGGAAAAGCTCTTATAAGAGGAGGAGTGTTAGATATTTAAATTTTGGAGGAAGGTGGAGTAGTGGAGTAGGGCTTACCCTATGTGGTGATTTTTTTGGTGCATTTGGTGGAGGGGAATTAGGAGAGCCATGAGGAAAATAAGAACCACTTGCCTGAGATGGAGATGAAGGAAAATTTATAGCCTCTTCTTTTGTTACTTGTTTCTCCTTTCCTTTCTATGTTTTTCTTTAATGAGTGCCTTCACAAGTCTTCTTAGGAATTCCTTTCTTTGTAGGATCTTCATCGCCATCCCCTTGTCCCCTTGAAATCATATTTTGAGAAGAAGAATATGGTAGTCAAGTAGAAGATGGTTATTCTTGGCCCCTTTCACTTGTCTCTGAGTATCTTGAGACCTTGGAGGCATTGTGATAGAATTTTTTGTAGTCTTTTTGGCTACCCAATCCTGAGTTATTTTAATTACCACTATGGTTTGACATCAATAATTTCAACCTCTTTTACACTCTAATCAATTGACACAATTTTTAATGTTTGCAAATGATTAATAAAAATTAGATCCACCAAATCTAATTCATCATCTTCAATATTGTAGACATCCCTATTTAATATGAATGTTACAAGGGGGTTGAAGCCAACAATATAATTAGAAAATTAACATCTAACATTATATATTTTAATTAAAAAATAATAACCTCAAGATTTGAATTTCTTGAAGGAAGTCAAATTTTCTTCCCTTTGTATAATATGCCCCAACAATGTTATTTAGTAGCAAGATTTTCTCAAATTCAAGGACACACAATAGTAAACCATTTTTAAAGATCAACAAGAATTGAAATTATAATCACACACAAAATGAAATCATTCCAATTAGAGAAAATTGGGGGAACAATATTGTCCCAGAATCTATAAAAATCAAACTTTATTTATTACAAGCCTCTAATAATTAATCTAATAGTGGTTTCTAGTTTCTAGCTCTTTGTCACCTCTTAGCCAACCAATTTCAAGGGTAAAAGGGACGGTGTTAGAGTAAAAGTTATTTCCTTAGAATTAATTATTTATTTAATTATTATGCCCCTTTTTCACTCTAATTACTTAAGCTTACTTAGGTCATGCTCTTTTTATGTATCATGTCATAGGATTCCTCAAAGGCTTCGAGTCAATAAGGTAAAGAGACCTTAGTTAATCTAGGATGGCTCAAAGGTAATTGAACCCACCAAATATAAGGAAAATCTAATCTAGATGATTGAACATACAAAATCAGTTGGTTGTTTTAGGAGTCTAGTTTCCCTTGATATTATGTTTAACATTGAAGAATAGACAAATTCAAATGATGTGTGAAAAAACTAAAAAACTCTATATGGTACAACTGATGTAGGGGTTGTTAAATTGATAATTAATTAATGAATCTTGATCCTAATTCTTTTGAAAACATCTTGGACTATATAACAAAGGGCAATAACCTTATAACACAATGCAAATCATGTGGCCTCAAGATAAAGGACATTCAACTTATCTTTAATACTCTCCATCAACTTGGACTTGAATATGCAACTTTTGTTTACAAATTTCACACTCATAGGTTGGTAATGGGATTTTCATTCATTACACATTCTTTTACTTCCTTTTTTGAAATATTGATGTAAGAAAAAAGGAATATTATTTCCATGGGTCTTCTTAAGCCTTCACAGTCTAGACTTTGTTCAGTGGTCAATTGAAAAGTAAAAAATAATTAGGCAAACTTGACAGGAAACAAAATAAGTTCATATGAGTTTTCCACAATCCATGAAGTTTGTAGAGTGAGCTTTTGGTTTCAATTATGTATGTTTTTTGATCGATGTTTTAGATCATTGAGTGTGGTGTCCATTTTGAGGAAATCTATCCTAGCTCATCCTCCAATCTTCTTTCCTCTAATATAGATTTAGATGATATTTATCTAGAGGATTTTTCTAAAACTTCCTCTACTCACAGAGTTGATCATGAGGTTTCATCTTCCTCAAGATTCAAAAATTTAATATTCTCCTCCTTCATCCCCTATCATGCTCTTTGGGCTTGTCAGAAACTAGAGTATGTGGACCCTCTTTTTGGGGATCCTTTAGATACTTAGAGGATGACTCAGTCACAAGAACAAGACATTCCATATTCCTACACCACCACAACATTAGATCTATAATTATTTCATTAAGTATTCAATATTGTTGAGTGGGATTCAAAAATGGAAGAAGAATATAACTCTTTGATGAGAAAAAAACATGGAATCTTGTTCCATTTCCTAAGGGAATAAAATTGGTATAGTGTAAATGGATCGACCAAACCAAATTTGTAGTGGACAGATCAATTGGAAAGCATAAATCATGACTTTTGGCCAACATTTTCTTACAAGGGATAGGATGTGAAGAATACATTTCAAGTTACAATGATCTATAGGGGGATTTATATGGAGCAACTGCAAGGATTCATTCAAGATTCTTCATTGGTTTTTTAATTGAGTAAGTCTTTCTATGGACTCAAGCAAACCCTCTGAGCTTGGTATGCCAAGATGGACTCCTTTCTTCTCTCAGTTTTGTTCTTTAGATGCCACTTAGATCTGAATTTCATTCTATATCCTATGATAAGAGAATTCTCTCTTGTTCTTGGCTTTCTATGTTGATGACTTGATTGTCATTGGGAGCACTTCATTTGTCATTGTAATTTTCAAGACTAATTTGCATGATATGTTTTCCATGGTTGAATTGGGTCTCTTGCACTATTTTCTATGCATTGAGATTACTCAAAACTCTTAAAATATCTCTCTTATATAGCCTAGGTATGCTATTGATCTCTTGGCTCATTTTCATATGGATGATTGTAAGCCTAAACCAACTCACTTTTTATCTAGGGTCAAGATTGAGGTAAGGTGTTCCACACCACTCATTGATGCCACTTTATATTACCAAATCACTAGTTTCCTCTTTTTCTAGACTCATACTTTCCCTAACATTTCATTTCTAATTGAAAATTTTCCATTCTTCATAATAGAGCCACATGAACTTCACTAGAAATATACCAAACACATCTTGCACTACATCAAGAGCACCCACACATATGGGATTCACTATAAATAAAGAACAATTTCAAACTTGATTGGATACATCTAGATTTTGATTGGACTGGTGATCTTGATGATTATAAGTCCACATGTAGCTATAATTTTCACCTTAGTTTTAGTCCCATTTGTTTGAAGAGAAAATAATAAAAAGGAATTGATCTTTCTTTGACTAAGGTTGAGTATCGAGGGGTTGTCAATGCTACCACTAAGGCTATTTAGCTTCAAAATATCCTCACTAAATTTTGTGTACTTTTCAAAATCCATTACTCATCTATTGTGACAACTAGATCACCATTTAGATCTCGACTTGAACCTAGTCCATAATCAATGAACCAAACACATTGAGATCCATATGTATTTTCTATAAGAGATGATTCAAGAGCGGATCATTGATTTACACTACTATCCTAAAGCATATTAGATTCTAGATATCTTCACCTAACCCTTTACCTAGATAAAGTATGTTCATCTTTGGTCTCTCGTGGGGTTGCAGGAAATCTCTTTTGGGGGGGTCACTTAGACCTTCTCCATTCATTCTCTCATGGGAGGAATTTTTTTCACGTTATATTTTATCCTTTTTTACTAGTTGAGAGGATACTGAGAGGACATTTTGTACATGGGTAGTTCATCAACCCTTGTAGCTAGGACCATCTTTGTCTACATTTCCCTTAAGTTGCACTTAATGTGGGGTTTTAGTGTGAACATGGTACTTTATCTAACTAGTTCATTTCCTAGTTAGTTATCCACTTAGATCCTTTTTACACTAGATTAATTTACTCAAGGAATTTTTCATTATCCCATATTGGTTATATTTGTAGTCTCTTGGGTAGAATATCCTATATATACCTATTGATGTGGATTTTATACATACACAAACATATAGATAGATTTTATTATATGAACAACATAACCTATCTTATCTTGAAAGAAACACTAAATTCAATTAAGAATTTAGTTATCCCAAGGCTTGAGAATGTTAGGTTTTGACTTACTAGGTTCACTTAGGGTTTGTTGTTCAATTGTTGTTTTCACATGGGGCCTACTATTTTTTTACATATTTCTCTTTCTAAATAATAAGTGATGTTAATGAACTCAACAATCACTTTTTCATATTCCATTCAATTCTAACTATTTGCAAAACAAACTTTAAAAGATTAAAGGTGATAAAAGAAAAGCCTAATAAATTAACTACTTTTAGATATTTCCCACACACATTTTGAAAGGTAAGTAAACTAAAGCATAAACTTCACTAGACTAGTTCACAGCTACATATAGAATAATATAAGAGTTTAAATAATAAAACCAATAGCTTCAAAATACACCCAAAGATGGTGCAACAAATTGATTATTTCACTAGGAATAAATGACTATAGTCATGCAAAATATACAATTAGGAATGAAATTCAATTGCTTCAATATTACCAAACCTTAAAGTATGTACAAGTCTTTACTGAAATTTAATAGAAAACATGAACTAGAAACTAAATTGGTATATCTCCCATATAAGCTCTATCTTTTCAACAATTTTTTATCCCTAAAACTAAGAAAATTATTGCCTTTTATAAAATACAAGACATGAGTTCATTACAAAAATTACACATGGCCAAGGAGAAATAAGTTAATCATCATAATAAATATGGCACACAATATCTTCTATGTATATGAGGAAACAAGTAGATAGTTTCAGAAGAATTAATCAAATTTAGGTTTCTGTGAGTTGGTCTATGTTGATTATTATTTAACCTTTCAAAATTGTAGACAATATTTGTGATACATCACCTTGGTATTCAAAGCATTTGTGGTTGAATCTTAGATGCAACCTCCTTAAATCATGCTCCCTTGACTCTTTACTCCAGTCTTTGTTTTTGCCTATGAAAACCCAAAAAATGTTTTGTTGCTAGCAGACCTCAAAATTCCTGCATCTAATTATTTATTGGTATTTGAGGAATAAAATACACTTCTTGCATCAAGAAAAGCACTCACTTCTAGCATCAGGAAAAGAATCTATTTCTGACTTTAGGAAAAGGACCTAATACCACATCGACATCTGGATCCACCTTCTAGAATCCTCTTAAAACCTACATTCAATATATTTATTATATCATGTCCATAATATTTCAATTAGAATAATCCATATAAAACATTACTAATTTTGATTCTTATAGAATTTTGGTAAATTTTATGATTATAAAATTCCTAAAATCTTTGATCATTCAATTCTATAGTGAAATGATAAACATTATTATCCTCTATCCCTTAATTATGGCTTTTTTCATTGAAAAATATTCTTTTATTTCCTTGGTAACTAGAATGGTAAATTTGTATCTTGCATTGGGTTTTATAAGTTTCAAATTTTTTGGATTGCATTAGTTCACTTTTAACTCTTTTTTGGGCTAGCCTTACGATGAAGAAAATATGTGATATCAAAACCCCATCTTTACTTACTTATTCCTCTAAGGAATAGGCTAGCCAAGCTACACTTGCTAAAAGATACAAAATTTAAAGGTACATCATTCGATTATATAGGTTGCTACTTCCTCAAAACTTACAACCTCTCAAATTTTACCCTTTCAAACACTTTTCATGAGCACTATTACCATAATTTGGGTTTCTTCACACCTTTTACACACTCAGTGATGACTTAAACTAAAATATACTTAAATTGGGTCTTCATGTTATTTTAAGCACCATGGGGTGTGTTGTGAGACCATACAACAAGTAGTAACCAACAAAAAAGTTAAAACATTCATAGAAAATAAGAATTATTAAATGTAAATCTCTAATTTTATCAAGATAACATCCTACATTTCTCTTTGAATTTCACACTTAATATGGGAAACATAAATCTTAAGGAACATAAGTGTGTGCTCTTGATTCATTCCTTTCCTTGATAAAGTAGGAAGACATTTGGATATTTGTATTAAGCTACATATTTTTCTTTAACTTTCTAAGCCAACCTTGGATAGAGCCTTTCTACTACACAAGAATCTATAGCCCTAACAAGGTTATCTCTATAATTCCCTCCAAATATAGCTCCATTGAAAGTCAGGCATGCATAGCCCTGATAGAGATATTTGGATGACCTAAAGAGTCAAATTTATCTTTTCTTTTGATATTTCTTTATTTTTATGTTCCTTTGAAGCTCTTTTCTTTAACTTGCTAGCATTTAAGCCTGCTATTAGGTTGGGAATTATAGTGGCAGCAAAGGAAAACCTTTAGATTTTTCACTTAATACACATATCCATCATCCCCAACTAGTCCAAAGAATTCTTTAATATTGAAACATATAATTCCTTGTAAAATTTTATGTGAACCATACTAAATACTTAATTCCTAAATAAACATAAAAAATATCTTAACAAGATTTTGATTATTCGTTTAATATATTATTAGACTCTGAACTTTGTATATCTCATTTTATTTCTTCACCACCCAACCTAAGCATCAACTCTTATACCCCTTAGCTTACTAATGCACCAATTGAAAAAATTAGATAATTGTAGTACCTAAGATTTTTCCCATTAAATCATTCATTAATTTGATGTTACTAAGTTTGTAAGTTGGTGGCTTCTTTCTACTTAACAAGAAATATCTTGTCTAATCATTCATTATGCATATGACTACACTCACACCAATCTAGAGTTCATTGAAATTTCCTTCATATAGTAGATTATTACTAAATAAAACATCATTGATTCCTACTTGACCTCATCTGCATGATTGTTTCTTACTTCAAGATGCTAACATAGAGAATTGGATAATATTCCAACCTTTTCATTTATTAAACACATTCCTTTAAAAAAAAATGGATTATTTTTTGATAGTATTTATTCTTGATTTAGAAATTCTAGTCATGTAGGTACAACTCTTGGAAAAGAAAACACAATTTCACATGAACAATCTCATTTAAAACCACTAGAAGTATTTAAATTTGAAATGGGATTTATGTTTGATTTGCATTAGATACATTGAAATATGAGGCACTTGACATTTTGGTAAATCCACAATCATATTTTATGAAATATAACTCATTTAATGTGCATATACATGGCTTGTGTTTTTTTTGTAATGTAATTTTGTACCAATGAATATAAATTTTCACTACACCTCTTGAAAAAATTCATCCTCATTTTAATTATAATTTGAGTAAGTTTTGAGCATGGATACTCTAATTTTCTTAACAAGCCCTAGGCGACAATCTGTATTTTGGGGCCATATTACTAGCTAGAGATTACAAAAAGTTTTCTATATCTCAACTTTTATGATGAGAGTCACACTCAAAATGGTCCTAGGAGATAATTTATGGATCACAATGAACAATATCAGATGAATTTTGATATTTATTCTCGATTCATGGCTTCTCTCTTCAACATTGGATTGGCTCAAAACAATGTGTTAGAATTGGCTACACTCATGGTTAAAGCCAATTATATGGAAGGAATGGACTATGTTTTGGTTGCAGCAAGACCCAAAGTAGGAATTCCTACTCCTTAGGATATTCCCCATTTTATCAATGAAGGAATAGTAGTTCCCTTGATCCCTTTCATGGGGATTTTTCTCAACATGAATTTGGTATAACACAGACAACTAGTTTCCCTCGAGTATGAAATCTAAAATAAAGCCAAAGAAATAGACTGAGACCACTCCCGTGGACAATAGATTTTGTAAAAAAATTGTAATGTATATACACACGACCTTTTCACACACACACACACACACACACACACACATATATATATATCTTTGTATTTATGTTTAGTGAATGGATTTATGAATGTATATTTTCTTGTTCCTTTCAATGGTGAGAAAGAATGCTATTAGGAATGTTTTAAGAATTAAAAGCTTCTTTTCTTGCAAGTTATATGTCTTAAAAACTAGTGATCTTGAGATTTAATGGAAATTGAACCAATTTAATTTAAGTCTAACCCTAATCTAAGCCTAAATCAAAATACACATAATTACAAAAAAAAAATTAATTATTACCTATATCTCATGTGAGTAAAATTATTTTTACTTTAACGAGCACTTTGGTAATGTTTTTGGTCCTCAATCTAACAAATTCATCTTTAAATTTAGATATTTATGTTTTAATTATAGCATTATGATGTATCTTCAACTAGTATCAAATTCATCAATTTCATGTTGTACTCCTTTAAAATTAACCTCATAGTTTTCAATTATTTCTCTAAAAGAAACAACCTCAGTGTTTTCTCCATTTAGGTTTTAGTTGTTGAAATAGAATTCCTCACTTTATCATAATTCATTATCATTCATATTTGAAATGTGTTTCCCTTTTTCTATTTGAGTTCCCATGATCTCAAATCTTCTCGTGCTTCCTTATCTTGAGTAGACAATGTAACCTCATTATTCTTATCATTTTTCCAAGAACTAATTCGTAGACTACTATTTGTATCTTCTTTAATCCTTTTCTTCTGCAATTTGATGAAAAATTATCATTAAATAAAAATTTAAAGGATTTATATTCTATATTTAGTATTGAATTATTTGAATCATCTTTATTTGAACTTAATTTTGCTTGTCCTCCTTATGTTAACAAATTTTGACACATTAGGATCTCTAGTTGCAACAAAAGGAATTATATTTATCTTCCACAATTTTTCTTGTGAAACCCTTTCAATGGTTGGTATGTTAGGTAATATTGAGGAAACATATTACTAAGCATTCTAAGACTTTATAACATTATCTATTGACTATTATCTTATATCATAAAATCTTATGTTTGCATTATCACATCAAAAAAATTGATTGCTACTTGTAACAATGCTTGTTATAATTCTATATGGTCTTTCAGGATCATGTCTTCTATGCATGACATTCGGTGAATTCCTATTTTCATATCTAAACACTCCCGCTAGAGAAATAAATTTTCTACTAGCTAAATTTTCTTTCCCCTTCAAGGAAGGGTTTGAAACATCTTTCACTGATTCAGAGGTCATGGGAGCTGACCCAAAACCAATGGACTTATTATTTCAGTTCGTAACCGTAGTCCATTTTGCATCAGGTTTGGCAGAAGATGTAGTCGCCAAATGAGGCTTTTCAGCATCTCATGGCAGAGAAGGTGTACGAGGCATTGCCAAAGGGAAGCCCTTAATCTTGTGGTCCATTGATTGACACCTATAACACATGTTGGGCAGATTAATATATGTGACCTTCTGGGTGTGTCAGAGATCTCCAATTTGGATATCAATGGAGTCTTTCAAATCTTTGGAAAGTTCCACTTCCACACAAACCCTCTTCTGGGGTCAGGCCTGAAAGAACTTGTTCGGCTCAATACAAATAACCCTTCCCAATGAGGAAGCTATATTATTCAAAAAAGGCACACAAGGCAAGGGTAAACCAGGAAATTCAATCCAAACTGGGACCCGCAACTTGGTGTCGTCCAAGACAGCAAAGTCAAGGGTCCACGCCTAGAAAACTAACAAAGAAGACTAGACATACTAGGGCCCATGGGCTAAGATAGCCTACACATGTTTTACCAGGTTATACACACTACCCATTTTGCCCCCAGAGAGATTTTCAGTAATTAATATATTGACCATGAGTTGATTCATAAAACCAGTGCATTATGTAGAAAAAGAAACCAACATTTTTAGATATGATATGAACAAGAGTAAACAAAGCCATGCATACAAGAACATAAAGATATTAAAATGATATTTATTATATATAGTTTGTATGTGTTTACATTGCATCAACACTACAAAATTGCTTGACTCGGCTATAAAAGTTCATATTGATGACAAAAGACAAAAGAAGACATTTTTGTTTAGACACATAGTGAAAACATCAAGACTCAGATGTCCTCAATCACAATCTGGAGACATTCAATCTGAGCGGGGGATAATAGATTATCATGTGATTGTAGGAATTGGGAAAAAATCCCCATATCATTTCTCATGATTCATGCACGAAGAAGAGCAACCACTTCATCCACAGTCTCATTCTAAAGAACCAACGCTATACAAATGGCGTCAAGTACTAGTCCGCTCTGAAGATAGTGACTGAGCCCAACGATAGCTACATTGACACGATGATGAAATTCAGGCCTCATCAGAAATTTTAATGCTCTTACACCCCAATTGCGGCGACCAGAGGTCCTGATGACCATGTACACGAAATGCTCTAGCATGGTAGTATTATGTACATGTGCTTGGATAAGAAATTCTTCACCCAAGATATTGCGAAGTACCTCTTCTTCTACCTCACTCTATATCATGAAGACCTCCTTCAGCTAATCCAACAGATGCCTCAACAATGGGTTGCATTCAATCTCCTCTAGAGCAATGAAATTATTTGTAGAATCCTCGTCACTCTGAGTGCTCGCCATGTTGGATTCTTCTAAATGATGAAGAGTGGTGACACTAGTTGAATTTATAGAAGGTTGGTCGGGCATTGGTTCTTTCTCCTAAGGATTGATGAGATGGAAACTCAGTTCAAATTAATGGCTAATTTGAACCAATTTTAAATTACATTTCCAATCAAGTCATATACACATGCTATCGTATGGTGTCTCCTTGAAGTTGCATTAGTTATTTGATTGTGTAAAAGGATTTTTGGCAATCATTGGTGAGATAAAGATTAGTTTTCTTGCCTAATGCCCTTTCATTTACCAAATTAATTATTTTGATTTATCTTTAGTAGTTTTCAAGAAGACGATGGAGAAACAAGAACACTACCAAATTTAGTAATAGCTTTAGCAATCGTTTGGTGGAGTTGGTTTGCTATATATTTGAAAATGGAGGAGATAGTGGCTCTCTGGATATACACTTTGTGGTGTTTTCGAGATAGATTTGATCATTTATTTCATGTTGTAATAGTTCATAATCTTTGAGTTGTGAATTTAATGAGATGCTTAGTACATTGATCTTTGTGTTACATGTGCGATAGAGTTATGTCTTCTTTGTGAGATAAGCTTTATGGTGTCCATTTATTACAGTATGATTTTATTTCCTTCATTAGATAGTCATAGATATTTTCAATCTTTGTTTATCTAGTTTAGTTAGATTTATTGCATATCATTTAGGGAGTTGTACCTCCAAAATTTAGAGAAAATTCAAAAATGCAATTGTCTAGTCTTTTTAGAGTTGTTAGTGGGTTGATACTAGTGCTAAACAAGGCTAAGAGCTATTTATTTTGAACATATTTACCATGATCCAATTCATTCGCTAATAGATTTTTGGCAACTCCATTGGGGAAATTGAATTGATTGACAACATCTAACAACATCCGTCACATTATGTGGCAAGATGGTACTTCCTCATAATGATGTGTTTCTTGTTTTGTAGCCAAATTTAGATGGGGTAGGAGTAGAACAAGAAGAAATCATTTCATAATTAAATACGCTCGCCTGGAGATACAGAAGGAATACAAAAAATTATATGCGAGTGAATCTTTCCTTGGAAGAAGAGGAAGAGTTGGCCCAACACCCACCTACACCTATAATTGAATGCCCTCCGAGGTTGGTATTCATGTACTATGAAAACCCTCATCATCTCGATCATCAGCCTAAACAACCGTTCCATCATCCACATAATCTTCCCCTTCCTCAACCTCAGAATCCACCTCTGGCTCATCCACCACCTAGGAATTAACTCAAAAAATTTATTTTCCATTTTTCTTTCACTCCCTTGTGAGTTGGCAACTATGATCATCCATGGTCTTGAATCTTTGGTGCAATCACGTTGGCCCTCTTGCCTTGTCACAATATCATGACTTACCCAATGGTTCCTGAAAATAATTTCCTAAATTTTTTGGTCAAGATACACAAGACCCTAAAGAACACATTCTGGCTATGACTGCAATAAGCAGAGTTTTGGGAACTCAAGAAGAAGATGTTTTTGTGAGAATCTTTATTGATAGTTTAATTGAGAAAGAAAAAGAATGGTACAGGGGACCTGAGAAAGGAAGCATCACGGGATGGAATATCCTTAAAACAAAGTTTCTCCAACATTATAAAATTCTAGTAAACATTATGGCCACCCTACGACTTTTTTTTTCAGATCATGAAGGATAAGGCCGAAACAATGAGTGATTTTGTATACCTTTTCAATCGGTTGCTTCAAAAAAAAATTGTTCTAGAAAGGCCCAGTGAGGAGAGCTAGTTTCACATATTTATTTCTTCTTTGGATCCTAGTATTCAACTGATCCTCAAAAGAGATAAAATTCAAGGAATTGAAAGAGCCCAATTAGAAGCAATATGTATTGAGGACGATTTTATAGCTGTGGGAAAGTGGAAACCAGGTGATAGTGTGAAGCCTAAAGTCTATTGCAAGCTATCCCCTGAAGTCTTGATTAAATGCCATGAAGAGATAAAATATCCTCTCCCAACCACTGAAGATATTAATCTGATGATTTTTAATAACATGCAGTAGTTTAATGAAGAACCAGATCAACATTGCAATGATTAGGCCTTCAGTTTATATACCTCGTTTGAGGTTGAAAGTGATCTTAGTTCATCTAGTGATGATGAAGATGATATGTTGTAGAAGAAAATGCTGAGGAGATCTCCCTTTCGCTTCAAGAATAAGTCTTTCTCTTCCAAGGCTGATTTGAAGGATCTGGTGTCAAATTCCCTTTTCGTCCCTGAATATGAAGTTTTCTCCTTCGAAGAGGTGGCAGATGAGAATGGAGGTCTCAAATTTGATACTTCCCAAGAAAAGATGAAATAGTCAATTAATCTTAACCCTCTTATCATTTTTGATGAATTTGAAATATATGATAATCCTCTCTTTATAAATTTAATTGTTGATCAATCTATGTTCGAGGATGAGTATTGTATATAAACGGTTGAAAATGATCACAATCAAGGAAATGCTGGGGAAATTGCTAGTCATTTATTGAAGGAAGGTGAGAATTTCCAGATTGATGCATATTCAGAGGTTAGAAGTGAATCAGTTTCTGCTTTGTCTCAATTTACAAAGATAATCATTTCTCATGAAAATAACTTGATAAAGGAAAGGGGTGATGAAGTTAAGGAGAATTTTGTTTCCGATGATGACTTTTCAAAAGGAGGAATGTCTGGGATATGTAGTGTCAGGGAAGAATTTAGAACTCATAATTTTGTATCGAAATTAGATATACCTTGAATGTTGAGCCTTGACTGCGGAAAGTGGTTAATAAAGGATGATCTAGGACCAGAGAAATGGTAATAAGATGAAAATTTTGATGAGAAATGGCTTTTCAAAGGATTGTTTGGTAGCAGTTGTGAAGTTCCCTACATTTACGTTGGGGTATTCTTATTCTTCAACATGCTTCAAAGGCTTTATACCAAGGTGGTCCTTTTCAGGAATAGGTCATTCTTCTCTTAGTTTGTGGGTTTGTATGAGTTTTCTTTTCATTTTCCCTCCGACAGGTTTTCCTACCTTGTAAATAGCCAATTTCAGTTTGATGATTTTTGGTTTGTTGTTTGGTTTTGGTATCCTTCTCGTTTTGACTCCGTGCCCAATAGAAAGACTGATCATACATGTTGGGTTCTCTGCATCCTTTACAGTCCTTGTCCCCAATTAGATCCACTGTTACTCATAAAAATGACCCTCCCCTTTTTCAACTATCTTGCCTTATGTTATTCATTTTATTTAAATTCATGTTCAAGAGGTGTTTTGTTGTACGTCTCAAACTCAGGTGGGGTTTTCTATTTGTAGTGTGTTGTCGCTTTAGAATGAGACTTTGGAGGAGGCAGTTGCTCTTCTTCGTGCATAATCATGAGGAATGATATGGGGCTCGTTGCCCAATTCCTGCAATCACATGATAATTTTCTATCCCCTGCTTAGTTGAACGCCTCCAAATTGTGATTGAGGGAATCTGAGTCTTGATGTTTGCCATGTGTGTCTAAAAAAAATGTCTTCTTTTGTCTTTTGTCATCAATATGAACTTTTGTAGCCGAGTCAAGCAATTTTGTAGTGTCGATGCAATGTAAACACATACAAACATATATAATAAATATCATTTTGTTGTACATCTTTTCAGAGTTGTTAGTGGGTTGATACTAGTGCTAAACAGGGTTGAGAGTTATTTATTTTGATCATATTTATTGTGAGCCAATTCATTTGCTAACACCATGAAAGTTGGACCCACTATCATTTATAGTAGGATATATGTGAATTTATTGTAATCCATCTCTTCTAGACATTTGAAAACCAATAAGCAATGCTTATGCCTTTGGTTCATTGTTAAAGCCATCCTAAGAACATTTTGCCATTGCTAGTTGAATCAATTCATCACTATTTTTTAAGACAATTCCACCACCTAAAGGATTCAAATTCCCCCTAGATGCCCCATCAAGTTTAATATTTTAAAAATACTTACAAGGAGATTCTCAAATTTTAAAGCGGTAGATGGATTTAACTAAGGAAATATGGGACAATCCCTTGGTTGGGGGGTAGAATGAGGTTCCAACTTTTTAGGACTCTATTATCCCAATTTATGAAAATTGCTAGGTGTAGATCCTTTGATGGATGAAAACAATAATAACATCAAAGAAGTGCACTAGAAAGGCATTTTGAGAGATTTTTTTTCCAAATTATTATAAATTTTCTTTCCTTTCATAGCATACGAATTAATTTAGATGGGGGCTATTATCCAAAGACTTGCATAAGTGGATTGTTGATGAATTTTTGTCTAACTCTAGAAGAGATAGTTTGTTGAGTTGGGAAAGACTCCTTTCCATTTTAATTTTTTACATATTCATTTCAAGTGATGGTAGCTAAAGGAAAAATTGAGGATAAGATGGTCTAGGTATTTCAAATTGTAGCCACATAAAACATAATTGAAAGCTTGGGGGATGTACATTTTTTTTAGGTGATTGCTAGTGAGAATTTTTTTATGAAGATCCAACCAAGAGAAGGCCCTTAATTTGGGAAGATTATCTTTGTCCCAACAAATATAATTTATCTAGTTATCCTCACTATTATCTTGTAAAATAGATTTGAAACCTACCCAAACTATATAAGCTCTACTAGATGGTTCCTACCAAAGTAACTCTTCCTCTTCCTTAGAACTTAAAAGTTTCCTTGATATTAGAATATTTTCTAAGTTGGACTTCTAGTCTTCTAGGGTAATCAGGTAAGAAAAAAAATTCTAACTTGCCAAAGGAATGCCATTTTTCCACTTGATTTTCACAGTCTTTAAATTTTGATCCCAAGAGGATTCTTCAAAGAGGAACTTAATGGTTGAAACTTAGTGTTCCTATTTAGATGAGTATAGATGAGCATACCCATTCCACTAATCTTACCATAAATTTTCATTTTCTCCATTGTGGATATCCCAATAGAAGTGAGGAAGAATAAGATCATGACTATTGACTATAATGTTCAACATTCTAGAGCCCAAAGGGGGGTTAGAAATAGTGAAGATAAGTTCCTTTTCCTAGTTCTCCAAGTACTTTTCTTGCATTATTACACACCATCTAGATTCTTCTTTTTAATATGTATTATAGGAAAGTTTGGCTCCCAAGGCCAAGTTCAAAGCCAAAATATTATGAATATAAGAGTGGCATCTATAAAGAGAAAACTGGTAATCATGTCTAGGAATTAGGCTAAAATTGTTCCTTTTTATTTCTATTGAAGGTTCTCCACCTTAATTGATCTTATCAATGCTTCTACCATGAGGATGAAGAAGAAGGTTGACATGGGATCTCCTTGTCTCAAACTACTATTGGATTTGAATAATCCCATTGAGCTTCCATTGAGGATAAATGATAATCTAGAACTTGAGATATAGAACATAACCCACTAACACTAGCTAGGGGAAAAACCAAACATTTCAAGAACTAGAATGAGGAACTTCCAACTTACCTTGTCATAAGCTTTTTCCATATCAATTTTTATTGTCATTGTATGGATCTTCATTTCATGGATTGAGTGAAGGGTTTTGTAAGAAATAAGGATCCCTTTTGATATTTCCTTGCATGGTACAAAACCACCTTGTTCCTTAGAAAGTATAAGATTTATTAGAGTCCCATGCCTTAAATTGATTGATTTGGCAAATATTTTTTAATTTGAGTTGCATGGAGAGATTGCTTTAAATTCTGTAAAAGAGGAATTTTTGAACAACTTGAGAATCAAAGCTATGAAGGTAGCATTCAACTCTTTGAGGATACTTTTATGTTTGCTTGCCTCTTTGAGGGATATTTGGATATCTCAACCAACAAAATACTAGAAAATATTAATAAAGGTCAAGAAACCCTCAAGCCTTGGTGCCTTATCTCTTGGGAGTGAATAATTTTTTTTTAAATTCCTCCAAAGAGAATCCCACAAGGAGCATCTTATTATGTTCTTTTATTGCTATAACTAGGATATAATTCAAGATATTTTCAAAATGAGCAAGAGTGATGTGAGAATATTTATTTAGGAGGGATTCAAAGAAAGCAATAGCTCCCCTTTTGATATTCTCTAGGGTAATTTCTTCCTAGCCATCAATTTTTTATTGAGGTGATCTAGTTAGAAATCCTTCTCATTTTAGTGAAAAAATAAAATAATTTAATGGTTTAATCTCCCTTATTTATCCAAGATTCTCTTAACTTCTACCTCTAGTGGATTTATTCTCTCACTATAATTTCTTCAAGAACACCTTTACGTAGTTTCTCCTAGGAAAAAGGGGGAATCCGCCCCTTTATTATATTTTTGTTTAGGTCAAAAAGTTCTTGTTAGATCCTTAATTTCTTAGCATAGATGTTTTTTAAGTGGGCACTTTTTTTTTAATTTTTTATTTGAGATTTTAGATACTTTAGCTTTGTATAGAGCTGGAACATCTTGGAACCTTTGACATAAGGAGTTGTGCTCCACCATTCCCTTATAAGTCTTAAGAAATATTTATCCATAAGCCACATTTCTCTAAACTTGAAGTATATTTTCTTGGGGGGGGGGGTTTCTTCAAATAAATATAACTAAATCAGGAAGTGATCAGATATAGAGAAAGGGAGAATAGAACAATAGGATTTGTAACTATATGTGAGCTAGTTTTGAGAGATGAGAAACCTATCCAATCTCTCTACAATATGGGAGAAATATTTCCTCCTATTCGACCAAGTGAAGTTTCTATTGTTGAAGGAGAAATCAAATATATTATTATCTATTATGAAGCTTTTGAAGTCCTCCATCACCTTATTTGGAGGGATTATTCATCCTTTCTTCTTATATATATATATGAGTTCTTCCCTCATTTTTAACATCTAATCAATTCTAATCAATCTTGATATCTCACTGGCAACTCTAAAGTAATTAATGCAACATCAAAAGCAAGAAATGTATAAGATACATAACATAATTACAATAAATTATAGTTTGCAACCTAAATAAAATTTCATATTCATGTATTGTAAGATGCTTCTTATTTATTATCATTATAATATGCACTAATGGATGTAAGACCTTAAGGATACTCCATCCTCCTTATATGAGATTGATACAACTACAACAATCCAACAAGGGCTTCAAATATGAGTGGTAAGACACCCTTTTTATGTTTTCATTATCATTTGTCATTTATATTTCCTTTAATCCCTCAAGAGAACACACTCTTGATCATCTATCATCATAGCCATTGTGGAGGTTAGAAAACTAACACAAGGTTTGACCAAGGCAAGCCTGTATAAAAAACAACCTTTCTCTCTCTATCTATTTTGCAGGGTTATAGGTTTTCTACTAATTGAAGTGGATTTAACATTTGAAGGCTCCTAAACCCTGATGCATGTTTCAAGGACTCATCATCAAAAAATTAGGGCAGATTAATTACCCATGCTCTATCAAGATTTGAATTTTGATTTCTATTGTCAGATACCTTTAGACATTGGTACACCTATGCAGGCCCTAAAACCCTATATTTTAGTACTTCTAGACTAGGGCACCCAATTCCCCTATCTTGTCAATTCTTCTCCAAATTTCAATTTCAAGTTCCTCTCTATATCTCTTCACCATATCCACTTTCTATTTCTTTCATTTTATTCTAGTTAATTTCTAGATTTTGTTACACTTAGTTCATTTGATCCCAATTCACCTAGTTTAATATAAATCATCATATTGGTCACAACACACACAAAAAAAAGGGACCAAAACCCTAACCAACCTATTCAACTCCCCTTTGGTGACAACAACCAAATAGTACTACTTGGTTAATTTTGGCTCCCTAATGATTATGGTGAAAGAGAATTGATCTAGTTTAATTCATTTAGGCTAGATCTCCTTTCAATGTCTTACATGTTCATGGTATCTCTATATTTTATGTAACCAATATTTTAGGTTGTGACTATTATGGATGGTATTATTGAGTTGACACTCATAGAATTTGGTTGTATGAATGTATGCAATATTTGCATGAATTTCACTAGAATTATGAGTAGATCTTTGTCAAGTTTGTATTTGAATATGTTATATTTATTATTTAAAATGGAGAGATGTTAGTATACTATTTTTGATCTTAAGGATAGAAACTATTGGAGAGATGTATTATACTATGGTTGTAAATTAGAATTACTACTTATGTTTATTCTAGGTGCTCTATTACTATAGTGAAAGAAAATGAATGTGTATATTTTCTAGGACATTAAATACGGATTTGAGCATCAATTTTATGAATATTGGTTGAATAACTAGTAGAACATTTAAATTCATACATTATATCAAGATCATGACATTAAACTATAACTTGATAGCCTTACTATCATCCTTGATATATTAATATAGAGTTAAGAAGTTGAGATTAAGGGATAATATTTTTGAAGAACTCTAGGTATTTGATGAGTTGTGTTTGTATTCTATTGTATAAATGTAATGTAGTTACATGTGTAGGTGAGTTGTTTCAAAATAGGAGTTAAACATATAAAATAAAATTATGTCATTCTGAAAATTTATTGTATTAAATATGCAATCACTGTGTCTTATTCACTAAACCTTGGCCAAGGTTGGTTTTGGTGAAATTGACTAGTTATATGTATTTAGGGTACATAATTGACTTGGGATTTGCTTCATACTAGACTTCACTAACTTTATCCCTATATAGTATTCTACTATGACCATGCACGTGAAGAGTTGGGCTCAATTGTAATGATATGATTGCATGTTTTGATTTATAAATATATCATTGCTATATGGAATCATAGTACTTACTAACCATTAAGGTCTCATTTATTATAATTACCAAGTGGAAATATAATCTAGATGATGATGAAATACCAATATAATAATTTGGTTTCACTGTAGGGAAATAAAATTAAAAAGTTAAGAATATTAAATTATTAGTAAAATTATTGGGCATATATCTTCATATGGTGATCTAATGGATATAGTGTTGCACACTATCTTGAGTATGAATTAAGTATCAATAATGTCTAAAGAAATTTTATAAGTACTATTGTATGTCCCTTGAAACTTAGATGATTACTATTGTATGTGCTTTGTCAAGAAAGATACATAATATAATATGATTATGATACTTGATATCATTAAATCATATTATGTTAGGACTCAACTTGGAGACATAAAAAGTATGTTTGCATAGTTTTTGTATTGTGACAATATATTGACTTTTTCATTTTCCCCTATGCTTTGATACGGCCATGCCTATATTATATTGATTAATATATGGATAATTTTTGTGTATAGATTTGATTGTTATAAGGTTAATAATTGTATGTATAAAATTAGGTGGGACAATGAAACCTAATTCTTTTATAATAAGACTTTCATATAAAGTGGGCATTAGTGTTAGTTGAGCTATATATATATATATATATATATGTATGTATGTATGTATGTATGTATGTATGTATGTATATGCATATATATGTATGTATGTATATATGCATATATATATATGTATGTATATATATATGTATGTATATATATATATATATGTATGTATATATATATATATACATACATATATATATATATATATGCATATATACATACATACATATATATGCATATATATATATATGTATATATGTATATGTATATGTATTTATATGTATATGTATGCATATATATATATGCATACATATAAAACCTAAATTTTTTATAATAAGACTTTCATATAAAGTGGGTATTAGTGTTAGTTGAGCTATATATCTATATATATCTATATATATCTATATATATATATATATGTATGTGTATATATATATATATATGTATGTGTATATATATATATATATGTATGTGTATATATATATGTATGGTATATGTATATATATATATATATATATATATATATATATATATATATATATATATATATATATATATATATATATATATATATATATATATATATACTTAGAATAGGATGATATAAAAATTATCATAAATTTTGACATAAATAAATGGAATATTGCATACCAAGTAGGAAATTTGGAAGGGTTTAAAGAGATCCAGTATGAAACTTTATTTATCCTAATGGGTATGTGTGGAGACTTGAGCTGGTAATTACTTTAAATAGAATTTTGAGCATTATGAGTTTTATGAAATGGTCACAATTTGGTTGTTTATTATTTATAAGTAACCAACCTAGCCTATGTGTTAATGAGATTATTTTGTAAGGGACTCTAGGAGGTTCATGTTGAGTTATGAATTATAATAGGGTGAGGTTTAAGTTGAGATCTTGATGCCCTTGGATGCAAATGTTTTAGGATATGCTTGCTAAACTAGGAATCATGCTTGGATTTTTTTAATACTAGTAAGAATTATTTATTTGTTGGGAATTATTTAAAGAAACCTTGTTGAGATATGAAATAATAATTTAGGAATTTTGAGTTTTATTGTTAATTAATAAAACTTTAGGAAAAATGAATATTTCGAATTGTCCATTGGTAAAGGTTGATTTGTTGCACTAGATGGTTTTAATCCCTTCTATGGTCTTCCCCATGTACTATCTCACTTCTATGTGAAAATTTTCTTGAGTAGTTATCAAAGCTTATATTTAGGATTCTATGTGTTTGATCCTTGAGAGATCAAAGTGGGGAGAACTACATGCGACTTTGGTACAATTTGGAAGTGGGTATGTAAACAATCCTTGGGTGAAGGATTCCATGAACCTAAATTGGTAGTGATATTTTTCAGGAAAAAATCCAAGGTTTGTGGTTAATACTTAAATAAATAATTCCTCCCTCCTAGTATTCTTTCTAGCTTGATTATAAGATCGACCCACATGTTAGAGTTGAGTATGATACAGGTACATGGGTAGTTGGCTATCACCAATACTATGTAGGCGAAGGATGCTATATATTTATTCATAATATATTAAGGATTAGATGTCGTTCACCAATATTCTAGAGATGTAATATTCTAGGAGATATGTATGTTATGATACACAAAGGGTTTTATTGAATATCACTAGTATTGTGTAGGTGAAATATGTTAGGAGTAATTGTCATACCTTAGAGTTTAACTATCACTAATGGAATGTAAATGATGAATGTTAAGATTCACCCATGGTATGACATGGCTTAACTAGCTTTCACTAGTACCGTGTAGGTGATAGATGACAAGAGCTACCTCATACTAAGTGGGACTAACTTTCACCAATGACATGGAGGTAATATCTATTAAGATCCATTGACTCACATGGTTCAACAAGCTATGAAAATATTATTAATATCCAAATGTGTTGTTTTTTGTTATAGTTGTGCCTTTTTGGTGATTACCACAAGTTGTAAGGATGCTCACTTGTCTTCATAGTTGGTAGTGAATTGGTATAAATGATGGAACCCATAGTGTAGCATAGGATGAACTTATACTATTATTTTTGTTTGGGATGTATTTAAGGGATTATGCATTAGAGAACTAGGTAAAGGGGAAGTTGCTTGTAGTAAGGTTCTAACCACATCTTTTTGTTGGTTGGTCACTATGTGTACATATAATGATATTGAGTTTCACATTGTGTATGTGTGTCTATGGATGGGAAACTCATTATGTATATGTGATGTATGCATAAGCTGGTTACATGGGGTACATGTGCTAGTCACACTATGTTTATGTGATGCATGCATGGTCAATTTGCAATGTGTATATTTGATGCATCCATGAGTCATCACATTTAATGTATACAATGTATGCATGATTTAATAATCACATTGTGTACATGTTTTGTATGTATGAGATAATCACAATGTGTAAATGTGATGCATGTATCAACTAATCACTATATAGATTTGTGTGTTCATACACTGATATTGGCATAAAGGTAATAATTGTCTAGAAAGTATTTGTTAGAGTACTATCATATATGGATTGATTTGAAGCATTAGTTTAATTATTAGCTTAAATTTAATAAAAGGTTAGAGACTTAATCTCAAATGTGGGAATGGCACCTTTATGATATTGGTGTATGAATTGTAAAGCTTCTAATTCTTAAGAAGTGATATGTATGAAGGGCCATTATAAATGAGTCCTCGATGTTTAGGTCTAGGTGTAGGGATGATCCTATCCTTAATATGAGAATACCATATTTTAGTGTAAGTATAAATCATGATATAGAGTTGTTGTCATGACTATGGATGGTAAGGCTTTGAAGTTGGCACTTCCAATTTGGATAGAATATGTTTGGTTGATTAAGATAGTACAAAAGATACAATGTTATTAGGAAAACCAAATTTCTAGTAACTAGGGTGCGTTATCTATATACATTGAATACCTCATGAGCCTAGTGGACTCAAATGCTCTATCCTAAACCTCCTAGCAACAATGGATAGAGGATCTCAACAAAGTTTTGTAGGAGGAGTGGTGAGTACAACTACACCTTGTAGTCCCAAGGAGAAAGGTTGATCAAAGAATTCATTTAATTCTATCACAAGGTAAGCATTGAATCTAGTGCCATGGAAAAGTTTAAAGACATGATTGATGAAGAGCTCATTGCACTAAAGGATCACCTACCTATGTTGTGAAGGAGGACTAGGGTACCATTTATTGTTCTCTTATGGAATGATACTTTTTTATGGCAACCCAAACTTGCACTTGAAGTAGATCAAAGCCATAAAGTAGAAAAAACACATTATTGAGAAAGAAATTTAGGTTCTCAAAAAATGCAATGAAATATAAGTGTTCTTCCACTAAATTTACCTAGAGAAAATTATTTAAATAAAGGATTTAAGAGATATTAAATGAAATTATAAATATGAAATTTAAATGAACAAAATACAACACTTAGTTAAATTTTGAAGATGGAAAAGCAATATTTAAGATGTTAGGAATTCATTAACCATTAAATGCTAGAATTCTAAGGCATTGATTAAAAATATATTTCAATATTTATAAATTGATTATATGTTGCTC